>RJWT010055348.1:0-10179 GCA_004365215.1 Cuniculus paca
CATGAGTCCCTAGGAAGCCCACGAATCTCCTTCTTCCTGGGGACTCAACCCTCCCCTCTCCCCGTCCCTGTCTCCACAGCCCTTTAGTGCCCTCTGTGCGTCCTCGGAGATTCAACATGGCCCCACTGGCTTCCACCAGCCATCTGTTCCAGGGCCTTTTCTGTCTTTTATCTCTACGCAGCACCCACTAACCTCTGATGGAAGCTTGTGGACTAAGCCCATAGGTCGGTCCAGAAATGGAAGCCCTCGGCACCACCTTGGGTTCTAGCCCATTCCTAAGCTTCCAACCTAGAAAGGTCACCGAGGTACCCCACATCTGGAGTGCTAATCTGATCCTTAGGAACAGCTTGTGAAGAATGACATCATGGTTGCAGGGGGACTGATATGGGACCTTGGGGAGTTTTCCCAAACTGTAATAAAGGACATAAACCCATCCTCTTCCGTGCTGAAAGCCACCGTTTTTCTCCCCCTTTCAAGCCACTTCTCCAGAGATCTGTGCCAAGAAGCTAAGAGCTCTTGAACAGAGGGAGGGGTGCGAGTGTAGGTTTAGGAGGGGCACGGTTTCTCTGAGATGAAGGCGGCACCTAGTGGTTGGAGGAGGAAATTAAGAACAGTGTCATTTTATTCTTAGGCACTGTATTTATTGAACACTGATGGCAGTACACAAGCTGTGGGACAAATACAAGGAAAGGTGCACGGACAAGTCTTACCTTTGAAGAACACATAGATGGAACCACCTCAGGTCACAGAAGCGCTCCTCAATGACAGTTTCTCCTGCCTCAAGCACGGTAGGAATGGAAACCTTAGGAGAGGTACCTCTTTAACTTGAGGGGATGGTAACTATAGTCCCAGGCTCCAGACATTAGTTAAAAATGAATTCTGAAAAAAAAATTCTGTCCTACCTGTCAAGTAAAGGAAGGATGGAACAGTCAGAATGGTGACAAGACAACCTTTAAAAGACATAGCTTTCTAACTTTGGCTAATCAACCAAAAATTGCTTTTCATGAGAGAAGCAAATCCAAAATGACACAATGCCCAAGAATTACAATTTTCCCCCTCCCTCTTTCTTCCTGTTAACATATACTACAAAGTGAGAATGGGCTGGAGATAAAAGTTAAATTGCTTAATGAAGTTTCTAAAATAATACCCAGTGAAACATCTTTTGTTTTGTTCTTTCAGTTTTTGAGAGGCTGAACACACTACATAAATGATAACTGGAGGCTGAGGCAGGAAGATTGCAAGTTTGAGCCCAGTCTAACAAGATCTTGTCTAAAAATAAAAAAGACTGGGGATGTAGCTCATTATGAAAGCCTTGGGTTCAATCCCCAGCACTAATAAATAAATAAATAAGGTTATCTGTATATTCCAATTATGAAGATATTGCTGTTTTATTGTTATGGACAATGAGATTTTGGCTGTATTCAGATAGACACCGTGCTGCAGTGCTCACAAAGCCTGGGAAATTTTAGGCTCTACTGGCCTAAGCGGCATCCAGCTAGGGTTCAGGTTCCTCTCAGCAGGGTTATTATGGTTTTCAACTACTCCACAGACACTATTGTAATTTCTTCTGGGCAGGTTCAGCCCAGATCCTGATTAGTCTTTCTGGATTAGAATCTGAGCCAGAACTAAACCAGAGGACAACAAATCAGCTAGCAGCTAGTTGTTGTGCTTTCCAAGCTGCCATGCTCCTTAGCACAAAGAAATCCTAACCCCAGTCATGCTCAGGCCATGGGAGCCTCAAGACCCTAGCATATTTCTGGGACCATCATGGGATTCAGGCTCACACTACTCCTTCCATGGTAAACTCTGATGCTCCAAACTGACAGTAATAAACAGCTTTATAACTGCTGTGATTCACAACCAGATCTGGATTCTCAGACCATGCCCCCAGACTTGTAAGAGAAACAAAACATATTCTAATTTTCTGTGTGTGACCTGCTAGGCCTTTGAAAAAGGCTTTGACTACATGCAGCTGTCTTCAGCACACAAGTAAGACAGATCCAAGAGAAGCTGACAACAGAGGGCAGGAAACAGCCATGAAAAGTAAGATCAAATTAATAAGGCACAGAAGATACATTTTTACATGACACTTGTCAATAAGGAAAGGGAAGCAGCAGTGTAAAAAGAGTAGTGAAGCAGATAGAAAGCAAAATAGACTGTATTAAAATTCTATGTTACAGGATTTCTTTTAGGCCCAGTGAGGGAGAAACAGAATCCTGAAAACAGGTGAAACTATTGCTGCTTACACATCCGCTCTTCTCCCCGTCTTATACCTCTCTGGCACTATGCAGCATACACAAGATGGTTTCCAATCTGCAGTCCAGTTCACCTTCTCAACATTTCAAAGAGCTATGATGATTATTTAAGAGTCAAGAGCTTTCACTTTGAATTTATATCTTTCTTTTAAAAGTTAAAAAGATTTTAAGGGCTGCATGTGTGGCTCAGAAACCAAGTATGAGTTTAGCATGTATGAGGCCCTGGATTCAATATCTAGCACAACTTTCTGCAAAAATAACAAGTTTAAAATATTTTCCAATTGGATCCCAGTTTCCAACATACCTATCTGAATATGAGTTCTAAAAGATGAGTAGGAACCAGAAATATCAGCTCTGTTGAAAACATTCCAGACAAGCAATGGCTTCATAGAAAGCCAGTAATTCCTACAAAATGAATTTAAGAATTGTCAGGAGAGGCAACCACATACATTTTGTGGGGGGCAGGATCAGATTTGTTTTTTAAGTCTTTATCAAGTTCATTATCAAAAACATAGATTAACAGGCAGGCTGATAGACCAAAAAGCATATAAAATACATAAAGCAATTATACTAAATCAAAGTATTTTTAGAACTATGTACATTTGTACTTTTGATGATTCCAGCTCCAGGTCTGCTCCCTCAAGGCCCAGGCCTGCAGTCCTGTGTTATCAGGAATATCCCTGTAGCCTTCCCTGCTCTCCACTCTTGGCCTGTCTTCCTGGATACACGTACTGCCTCCCTGCCTTCCCACTGTCCTCTTTCATCATTAATATCAGCCCCAGGATTTACTTGCCACCCATGGGAAGAATCTGATAACATGAAATCTCAAACATAATATTCTCTATTATAGTGTCTTTTCCACTCCATTTAAAATTCCACTTTCATCACAAAATCTTTTCCTGAAAAGTGGCAAGAGGCAGGTGGCAAGAGGGAAAGATGTTCCTCACCTTTTAAGTCCTGATAAATTTTCAAACAGGTCACACCAAAGGAAACATAGTCCAGAGAATAAAAAGTGTATTCATCATATTTTAACTTTTTGCTCTGCTCAGACTGGAAAGAGGAAAAGATTTGACAGGTAAGATTTGACAAAACTACTAATTTTGCATGTGCAGTAATATGTCATGAATAGCAAAGCAGTGACAACAAAGAACTGGTTGGCAAACGAAAGTAGGAATCCCTGAATTTCCTGGAGAAAGCTCAATGCAAAATGTAAGGTGCCTAATGGAGGATGATGAACTGTAAGAGAGAGAAGTAAATCTGAGATAATTTGAAGAAACAAACAGTAAGACTTGGGGCAGATTGGCTATGCAGGATGAAGAGAAGTCAAAGATTACTGTAAACATGTGCTTGCTAGATGGGGAATTGGCAATCTAGGAAGTCCTTGCTTCATTGAAAGTGAATGCTGCCACCCTGGGATGGAACACAGAGTTGCCAGTTCCAAGAATCTTTTTCCTTTGAATATGTTCAAGTTTCTGAGTCTACAGTCTTTACTTTTATTTTGTTTCGTTTTGTTTGTTTGTTTTGAGACAAGGTCTTACTATGTAATTCGGGTTGGCCTTGAACTCACTATGTAGCTCAGGCAGACCTCAAACTCGTGATGAACCTCTTGTATTTGTCCCCCGCCCCCAAATGCCAGGTTTAAAGGGACACACTACTACACCTAATTTTGAATCTCTAGTCTTATCTTCCTCCTATTCAGTCTTCACCATGTGTTCAGATGCCAAAGCAACTTTTTGAAACACAAACCTAATTATGTCACTGCCCTGCTTAAAATCCTTAAATGGCTCCCCATGAAAGCTGTGTTTTTATCAGATTTATTTTTATCAGCAAAACTCTTCTCTCAAATAAAAGTTTAAATGTAAAACGGGAAAACAATGTTTTAAAAAATGCCCAGGAGCTCCAGATGAAGCTGCAGACGTGATTCCAGATTCACCGTCCTCTTACCACTTTCTCAGACAAAGCGTTTGTGGCACCTTCGGGGAATCCTTGGGGTAGTGGCCTTCAAGCAGGGATAGTACAAAAAAGTTTTCCAGAGTTATGGAAACAGAGACGATCTTAAGGAAATCCGTTTCCAACCCCTCAACTTCCACATGTTCTCCTTCCTAGAAATGATCGCCTGAGAACGACCTGTGCTCACTCCAGCCCTTGTTCCACTTTACAAAAGAACAGCATATCCTGCACTGGCGCCAAGTCTTTGACAAATTGTTCTAGGACATCGTATCTTCCGGTGTACCAGTAAAAGGTCATAAAGTATTGGTCTAGCGAATTTTTAAGAGTAACCTAGGTGCTGTACACTAATGGGTTTCCCGCCTTTCACCATCGTGTTCATATTCTGTGAAAGGCAAAGCCTGGCATTAGAAATGGAGTGTTTTAGCCAGTGTTGGAATTCTCTATAATCAGTGCAACCAGAATACAATAGTAACATGTTTTCTTTTTAAAAATCTGGAGTACACTAAAAAATTGAATTTTACTTTGCATAAATTGTATTCCAATAACCTGATTTTAAAAAATAAAAAATTTTTAAAAATACAACTGGAAAGTTTTGCAAGTCAACAAAAATGTTAAAACTAAAAAAATTTATGCATAAAAAACTGAGTAACTTATTTCACACATGGTGTGATTTATTTAATAAAATAGTTAAAAGTCTGCTTTATGAAATCATCATAAAACAACCTCAGCTTACTTCAACTTATAAAATGAGCAATATATTCTATATACTATTCACAATGTACAAATTTAAACGTGGTAATAATTAGGTTTCAACTAATTACTCAAACTGTGTGAGGCAGATATTATTATAAGAAGCTCATAAACACAAAATCTGAGCTCTGAGGCTCAAAATAACACTGAAAATCAAGGACTACATAGTGCCCCTCAGTGCTGACAAACCTAGGTCTCCTTTCTTTTAATAAGTATTTTTTAACAGCAGCTTTACTAACCTAAAATGAAAGTCATACATGATATACTTTAATTTCAAAACATTGATAAAATGTCCTAACTGTAATATAAAAGGATAAAAGACAGCCAGGGGTGCTGGCGAATGCCTGTAATCCCGGCACTCAGGAGGCTGAGGCAGGAGAATTACTGCAAGTTAGAAGCCAACCTGAGCTACAAAGTGAGTTCAAGGCCAGTCTGAATGGCATAGTGAGACCCTGTCTCAAAAACACAAGGGCCAGGGATCTAGCTCAGCGGCCTAAGCGCCTGCCTGGCAAGCATAAGGTCATGAGTTCAATCCCCGGTGCTGAAAATAAATAAATAAATAAATAAAATAAAATATAATATAGTATAATATTATCATAGGTAATTTGATATGTAAATGATTGGATATGACTGTACAAAGAAGACTTAAGGAAGTGCTCAAATGTTTCCACCTAATTATGAGAAATTAGTAAGTTATAATTTAAGGAAAATAAGATCAGAAGCCATTCCATAAGAAAGACACTAAACACCAGTGTTAGGGTAATGGATTAGATTTATTTGTCTAAAACACTCAACACAACTGGTAGAACATACAAATATCTAGTAGAATTCAGGACATCTAAATCATGCAGAATTCAGGGCATTTATTTGACATCTAAAGTGTATTGCAAGGCTAAGCATGGTGGTGCACACCTGTAATTCCAGCCCTTGTGAGGCTGAGGCAGGAGGTTCACCACAAGTTTGAGGCCATCCTGAACTACAAAGTGAGTTCAAGGCCAATCTGAACTGCAGAGCAAGACCTTGTCTCAAAAAAATAAAAACGAAAAATAAAAATGAAAAAATAAAGTGTATTGCTAGTGTCTAGGTACAAAGATTAACAAGATAAAATTTCTTCTTTCATGAAATATATTCTTAATTATGTAGAACTGTTCTCACACTGCAGTCTAGTATCTCTGGCCCCCGACTGCTAAAATGCCAGTGGCACCCACTTCTCACCACTATAGAAAACAAAAATGCCCACCTACAGCTAAAATGTTCCTTGAGGAGAAGCTCTACTGCTGTCTAGAGCCATCGGCCTACAGAATAGAAAACAAGAACCCTAGCACCTGGATTTGCAGCCTCATCAACAGTCACGTGTGCTTCTAAACATAGATTTATTTGTGATTCCCTAATTAGGCCACGTGACTCCAGGGCTATGTGTGGCCCATCAGCAAAACGTCCCCTTCCCTTACCTTCTAACTCCTTTTGTTTGAGGCCTTCCCAAGCTACCTTTCATAATTCTTCAATTAATTCATTAGTTTTAAAATCAGTAGTTACTTTCCACCCCACCCCACCCCACCCCACCACGAGGTTGTGTATTCCATGACAGAAGGAATGTTATCATGTTTCATCTTTGGGGCTCAATAATGGAGATATATATATATATATCATATATACATACATATATATCGTTTTTTTGAGCCAGGGTGTTGCTTTGCAGTTCAGGCTGGCCTTGAACTCACTATGTAGCCCAGGCTAACCTCAAACTCATGGCGATCCTCCTGGCTCAGCTTCCTGAGTGCTGGGATTACAGGCTGTGCCACTACACCAGGAAGCAATACATTTTAAATGTCAAATAAATATTTTCTTGATGGATAAACAAGGGTGTACATGAAAGAATTCACATTGTAGGGAAACAAAATTACTTCTCTGAGACTGCAGGGAAAGATGGGACAATAGATTCAGGGTTGGATTTAGTGATAAATTTAACATGTCTATGTGAATTCAACTTCGTTATAAATATAACTTGCCATCTATCACATTTAAGTCAGAGACATTGAGACAGAGTCTTGTATGCACCTCTTCACAGTATCATAGTCATGGTACATGACTGTGCCCTTTTGGCTATTTACAAACTTAGCCCCATCTGGTTTAAAACTCCAGACTCAGCCATTGCAGAGGTCATCTCCCTTCTTCCTCCCCAAGTTTGAACACTTAAAGTGGGAAGGAGAATGAGATGCCTTCTATCACCTTTCTTCCTCATTCTAGTCTTCTGGAAGGTTCTCTGAAATAGTTCTAGCTCTATAGTCGGGAACTGGGAGGAAAAGGACAACTGGGTCTTTATTTAACAGTGGGCATTGCAAACCACTGTTCACTGTGGCTGACAGGCCATCCCAGCCTATTGTTTGGCAGATGTCAAAATGCTGGCTTTCAACTGAGCACAGTGGTAGACACCTATAATCCCAGTACTCAGGAGACTAAGGCAGAATTGCCACAAGTAAAAGGTTAGCCTCATCTCCACAGTGAGTTCAAGTCTATCCTGGATCACACAGCAAGACCCTGTCTCAAAAAACAAAACCGAACCCTGGGGCATGGTGGCACATGCCTGTAATCCCAGCACTTAGGAAGCTGAGGCAGGAAGATCGCTATGACTTTGAGGCCAGCCTGGACTACATAGTGAATTCAAGGCCAGCCTGAACTACATAGCGAGATCCTGTCTAAAAAGTAACAAAAACAGGGCTGGGGATTTAGCTCCTTCCCGGCAAGCACGAGGTCATGAGTTTGATCCCTGGTACCAAAAAAAAAAAAAAAACAAAAAAACAGAGAGAGAGAAACCAAAACAAACACAAACAAACAAACAAACAAACAATCCTGCTGGCCCTCTTATGGCATTGTGAGTTCTTTAGAAGATACTGTTTACTGAACTGTGCTGTAATGTTGACAGCTCTCTTCCACATCATCTTTTGACCTTCCTACCTTCTGTCAAGGAGGCCTTTGTTGTTGTTGTTGTTGTCGTCGTTGTCGCTGTTGTTTGCTTGGTTTTTGTTTTGTTTTTTGAGACAGGATCTCACTGTGTAGTTCAGGCTGTCCTTGAACTATGCACTAAAACGGGCCCTGCTTCAGCCTGTGAGGGATAGGATCACAGGATGCACCACCATACCTGGCAGGAGGTCTTTGAGTGATTGACAGCAAGAGAGCCCAAGCCCAGCTATCATCCTCAAAACCCCTTTGAATACAGAACTTGCCTATCTTTGCAAAATCAACTCCCTGACACTCTGCCCTTCCCCTTCTAATTGCCTTTCTTCTTCTCACATAAGTATAGCACCAAGCAAATCCACTATCTAAGCAGACAGTCTGGTCAAGAAATGAGGGAAACAATCTTTCCTTCACGGAGATTCTCTTTGCTATCCACTGGCTTGGACTGCAGAGAAAAGGGGGAAGTCCTCCCTACTATCTTAAGTCATATCTTACCACAGGCCGAGAATGGAGGTGGGGTCAAGTTAGTGGTTGGAAGCCCCAGAGAGAATTCAACCCCATTTATTAGCAACTGTCTCTGAAATGTGTGATACCTAGTGCTTTGTCCCCAGCTTTGGAACCTAGTCCCCAGTTTCAGGGCAATAAGAATTCCACTTAACATGTCTACAATATATTGAAGGTAGGGCTACATGAAATACAGAGCTCAACTGCATTCCTGAATGAGGAGGTAAGATCACCTTCTGAGTGAAAGAGAGAAGCAAGAGCTGAGGGTTTATGCAGAACTCATCATCTGTGTATGTGGGAGAAGAGTGGGTATGTAGGCAAATGAAGCAAATGTGTGGAAGAAGGGCCAGACAGCCAGGGACTTGCATACATCCAGAGGCCATCTATGCCTGGATGCACATTTTCTAAGTGCAATATCCTGATATAAAAGTACTGTTTACTTAAGCACATCTGTATATTCAACTTACTTTTCAACATTAAGCCACAATATATCTTCTTACATAAAACTGTGAATAATAATCAAAGGGCAACAGAGAAGGGGCTAGAAATTTTATTATATCTTAAGACATAGATGGGGACAGGAAACTTCTAATACTTGTTTCATGAAGAAGAATGAGGTATTTTAAATTTTTTATTTTTATTAATATATGTTTTCAGTACACAATGATTACATTCATCATGTACATGTGCAAAGCTGGTACATGTACATAACAATTTAAATTTGGTTTTGTAACATTAACAACTATCACCTATTTGAAATTAAGATTAAATTTGGTTTTGTAACATTAGCAACTATCACCTATTTGAAATTAAGATTAGAGTCAGGTATGGTAGTGCAGGAGGCTGACACAGGAGGATCACCAAGAGCTCACACATAGCCTGAACTATATAGTGAGACCCTATCTCAAAAAAGAATTAAAATTAATCATAAATAAGTATAAAAATACTATCAATATATGGTGCTTGATTTTTTAAATCAGATTTTATTGGTACGCTTTTAGATATATATAATTATCACACTCATCATAGAGAATTTGCATATGATATAGCTTCTTCCCATTCCCCTACCCTCCTTTCAACCCCTTCTTCCCAATTTACAAAAGCTTTGTTTCCATGTTTTTCTTCTTTTCTCGTTATCGTTTCTTAACTTTTCCCTTCTTTCCTTTCCTCCTCCCATTTCCCTGTTCTCCTATTTGAACATTTTCTTCCTATTTCATAATACCTATTATACATTTTGGTTTCTCACACCAGAGAAACAATGCAGTATTTACTCACGTGTATCCAATTTATTTCACTTAAAAGTATGGACTCAAGGTGCATCCATTTTCCTAGAAATGTTTCAAGTGTATCCTTCTTTAGGGCTGAGCAGTACTCCACTGTATAAAAAAATCCACATTTTAGCCAGGCGTGGTGGCTCACACCTGTAATCCCAGCACTCGGGAGGCTGAGACAGGAGGATCGTTGTGAGTTCGAGACCAGCCTGGGCTACAAAGTGAGCTCAAGGCCAGTCTGAACGGCATAGTGAGACCCTGTCTCAAAAACACAAGGACTGGGGATCTAGCTCAGTGGCCTCAGCGCCTGCCTGGCAAGCGCAAGGTCATGAGTTCAATCCCCGGTGCTGCAAAAAAAAAAAAATCATCTTCTTTATCCATTCACCAGTTGATGGCATTTGGGCTGTTTCCAAGATTTAGCTATTACAAACTGTGCTGCTATAACATGGATGTGCATGTATCATTGTGGTATGACACTTTTCTTTTCTTTTTTT
>RJWT010055349.1:0-10159 GCA_004365215.1 Cuniculus paca
GTGGACATTAAGACTGCTGTGGTCTGAGGAGGTGTGGGAAGGGCAGAGCACAGCCACTGACATCCAGGGCACACAGGCAGGAGGCACAGAGCAGACTTCCTGCTGCACACGGACAGGGACAGCCGCGGGGGACAAAGTGAAGTGGGAACACGCTGAACCAAGTAAGAACTGCTGGAATCGTCCAGGGTTGCAGGACACTGGAAAGTAGGCTTCTAAAGAAAAGGAAATGAGTTAGCATTCACTGAGTACCAACTTAGATCAGACACTGTGCTAGAGACTACATATAAATACATGGAAATACACACAGAATTATAATGGGTTTAGTTCTCATAATCACCTGTTGTGGCTTGAAAGGGTGCCCCACAAAACATATGTCCACATCCTAATTCCCAGAACTCTGAAGCAAGGTACACAGCTAGAACTCAAAACTCAGGATTCAAGCACAAGTCTGAATCAATCTGAGGCTTAGAGATTTGGAAGAAGCAGTGGATGAAAGTCACAGAGGACAGGGAGCGACAAGGAAAAAGAAATCGTCAATGTAAAAAACTGTGACAAGCTGGGCGTGGTGGCGCACACCTGTAATACCAGCAATCAGGAGGCTGAGGCAGGACAATCCTTGCAAATTCAAGAGCAGCCTGGGCTGCAAAGTGAGCTCAAGGCCTGCCTGCACTGCATAGTGAGACCCTGTCTCAAAAAGACAAAAAAACAAAAAGAAAAAGAAAATTGTCAGAGAAGTGACAATCTGAGGAATAAACCAGATTTCAATCAGCGCAAAGAGCTGGAATCCAGACGGGATACTTAAGTCTGGGAAGAGAAAATGGTTTTTCATATTATCTACAGCACATACAAGGAAAAAAAAAAGTAAGAGGGGAAAAAAGGCAAAATACCACTTATAGTCACCCTTCAAATAATATAAGGGGAAAGAAAGTAAAATACTACTTATATTCATTCTCTACATTAACTACAGATATCTGATCAGATAGCTCTGAATGTCTAAAAATTCACGATAATCTTTTAAGTATGTTTCAGATATTGAAAATTCATCTTCTTTCTACATTTAGTGTCATGTTCAATAAATCTTCAGAAATTACTCATCCATGCTGGTAAAGAAAAATATACTGTATTATCACAATAATACTGGTATAAACCCCAGGAAACCCAGATTGTATATATGAAGTATCATTCATACTTTGCCTAGGGTTAAGGCACTGCTCAGATTAGAAAAACACTAATAAACTTTGATGCTGTGCCAGGCTGTTAAACAGTTCCTTTTCTGTCCAAGTTCTATTTAGAGAGTATTTTACACATGCTGATAATAATGAAAAGCCAGGTATGGGTTCAAAGAAATCTGTTGTGCAAGTAGCTATCAACCTACAGTACCCTGTTCTCCACCTTCCAAGCAAGTTATGGGAGGACTAATAAATGCAGAGAATGAAAATACTCTGTATTCAGAGTCTGTCTTAGTTATTTTTCTTAATGCTGAGACAAAATACCCAGCACTCAAAGTTAAAGGAGGAAAGGTCTATTTAGCTCACAGTCTGTAGAGGTTTCAGTCCGTATATGGCTGGCTCCAAGGCAGCGTGCTGCATGGCAAACAGGCAACGGTTCATGGCAGCAGAAGACGGCAAAAACAAGCAAGCATAAGACAAGTCTCTTTCTGTCCCTTATATTGTATCCAGTCTACCAGGATTTGGGCAGTACCAATTCAATCAGTGGACTGACCCAGCAATCACCCAAAATCCCAGCCCCCCGATCCCAGTATTGCACTACAAATCAATCACATGCTGTAGATTCAGTCACCTCTGAAGAGACCCTATGCCCCCATAAGGTTTGGGGGGCCATCTCGACATAAACCATAACAGAGTCCCGTTTTAACAAGCAAGTAGCAAATATAACAACTATATATATATATATGCAGATCTACTTCAGATATGAGCCGAGAGCTCAAGGTTGCTGATGTAGGAAAAATTAACAAGAAATTCTTATTAACAAATCTCCTTATCACTTTCACTCTGCAGGTAACAGTTATAAATATTTTTGAAGATTGTTGTATTTGAATACTGAACATGGTTAAATACAGAATATACTCAAAAAATGTAAACATCAGGAAAAAAACATTAATATTTCAATTATTGAGACATCATGAGATTAATACAAGTTACCTTTGGCCTCTGCAATTACAAGAAGTGCTCAAAGTTGTGGCCATGAGTTTCCGGACATTCATTAGCATGGGGAATTTCTGAAGTGTGGACACATTTTTTGGGCAGAATCTGTATATGTAAATAAAAAGAGATCTTCCCATGGTCATATATTATTAAAAATGTTCAGATATTTATTTTCTGTGATTCTCCAAGGGGCCTTTGATTTCTCTCTAAAGGACAAAGATCCTGAAGAGATACAAACTACCTAAAACAATGGAAGTGCTTTTTCTAGATCAGCAGTTCAGCTGCATTTAAAGGCTGCTGATAATTCAAGAAGTATCCTCTGGATGATCTACTAATATGAAAACATTATCCGGCAAAAGATATCAGTGAGTGCTGCCCCTGTGAATTCACTATGCCATTTACCTAACACAAAATGCATTATAGGAACCCTAAGAGAGGTAATGAACCACATTGAGAAAAAATAGAATCAGGAGGAAATGAAGGAATCTAGGAAAGAAAAATGCAGACAAACAGATTTTAAAATCTA
Source organism: Cuniculus paca (assembly GCA_004365215.1). Lineage (NCBI taxonomy): Eukaryota > Metazoa > Chordata > Mammalia > Rodentia > Cuniculidae > Cuniculus > Cuniculus paca. Next base: position 2,692 of record RJWT010055349.1, read on the forward strand.
AACAAGAAATTCAATGATATTATAGACTAGAAGATCAAACCATAAACAAACATACCTGGAAACATCATAAAATTGTTGAAAATTAGTGGTTTCAAAGTACATAAGGAGAATATAAAACAAATCTCTATCCACTGAAGAATTCTACTAAATTGGGGGGGGTGGGGATTAATTGAACTGTTTTACTGCCATGCCCAATTTCCTTTTCACAATCAAAACATCTTTTGGATTTCAACTTACTTAGTCACCAAAAGAAAATGACTCTAAAACAAGAAGCAGAGAAGGAAACACTGGGAAAGAAATGAATTTCAAAGACTTCCAGAGGGAGGCAAGGGAGGGGGAAGGAAAAAGAATTAGGATGTGTTACACAGATGCATTAACTCCCCATGATGAATGCCATCATTACACACTGCAAACATGGGCAAATAAAAACCAAAAAAAAAAAAAAAAGATTGTAAAGATTTCTAAATCCTGAGCATATTCTTAAATCAGTAAACAAGGCACCTTATAATTTTCTACCTTCAGTATCCTGATTCAAATGAAAAAGTCCAATTTATCTTTCCATGAGTAAACCTGGAAACTGCACTACAAGTAGAAGCCATAATTTCTTTTTCTCTTTTAAAAGCCATATTCTTACTCTGTTGCCCAAGGTGACCTTGAACTCCTACTTCAAGAAATCTTCCTAACTCAGTCTCCTGAGAAGCTGAGACTACAGGTGTGTGCCACCATGTCATTAACTTCATTATTAAAAAGACAATATATGTAACATGGTTTCAGAAAAATCACATTGACATTAGCCTCAAATACATAAAAACAAAGCAGAATATCTCAATCAAGACATCATGTGATAACAAACCTCATAGTGCTATCCAAAGATACTACTGTACACAGAGTATTTTAAAAAGACTTCCAGCCAACTACAACAAAATGTTATTTTGAAATTACTTCCATTTAGTAACCTACAATGCTATATAGTGCTTTAAGAGGTTTTATTACTCTTGTTAAGTAAATTACAATGTATCTTTCTAATAATTAAGTACAGTAACACTTTCAGAATCAACCTATGACCCAATCCTCTAGTCACCACAGACTCATAAAAGAACACATGATGTGGTTGTCTTAAGCAATCTGTCTGCCCATTTCCTTTCTGGATGGAAACCTCACCATTCCAGAGAGCCACTCTGTCTGAAAACAAGTTAACCTGGTTTTCAAAATGAAGATTAGCTCTATGAGAGACTAAATGATACAAGACGAAGAAAGGTAAAATGAGCACTTATTCCCACCCCCCATCATTTGAAGTGTTTGTCAGAAACACAGTTCCCAAGCCACAGAATTACCTAGGGTACATATTAAAAATGACTCAGAATCACAATCCCAATCACCAGCGATATTCCTAGGATATAAGCTTATTAAAGCAGCTCATCTTAAATAAGATTTAAGCACAATCGTATTTCAAAACCAACGCTTCCAGTAATTCTCAAAACATAACATAACATTTGTGACAACCAAACCAAGAGAACCTTCCATATTTCATATTAGTTAAACTTAAACAATTCTCTTTTACATAGCTTTCTAATGTATGCATAGTTCATTCAGACACAAGGCATCTATGATCATTCTTAAAGAACGTACATGATTTGATGAAGTCAAAACCTTTACAAACTCAAGTAATCAACCCTAAAAACAAAGATGAAACAAAAAACTGTATTTATTACACCTTCAAGGAATAAAAAAAGTTAGCTGCAAAATTACTAAGTACTCTATACCCTCCTAAATTTTTTACTGTGCCACACAGCCAAAAATATAACTAATGACAAACACCCTGTAAGCTAACTCTCCTATTTCAACTGAGTAGGGTTTTTGCTGCAGCTTAAAAACTGCCAAAGTCTGCTACAGTGAGTTTTATCTATAGGAGCCTGACCATAAAACACAGAATATCAAACTGGCCCAACATGAAGTATACAATACGCTCCAGAGAATAAAAAAAAAGTAGGGATGGCACCTAAAATTCTCCAGTAGAGTCCTAGATCTAAGGTTTAAACACCAAGTTATGATCACAGAAAACATTTCCACCTTCCAAAAGCATGTCGACAGCACTACGTATATCCTCGGAAGACCTACCTTCAACCTTTAATTGACCTCCTCTGCAATTTGAATCACAGTATTACTTGCATAGTATACTCTTGGTTAGTATCCCGACAAAACAGAAATGGAAAGAAAGGGCGTTTTAAATCTAGTACTAAATAAAATCCTCTAGGAATTAAAAATCATCAGCAAGGCAAGGCGGAAAGGAGAAAGGAGAAAGGAATAAAGAAACAAGGTAGGATGCCCTGCTTAAAGGGGCAAACTTCAGGTTCAGGCCACAGTGACAAACACAGACACTGAGGAACCCAGGCTCTAGAAAAATCCCTCAGCAGCACCTCAGCCTCCACACCTACCTCCAGACAAACTTCAAAGACAGGCCTGAAAGGGAAAAGGAGGCACAGAGCCACGCGGGTGGAGGGGCAGGTGGAGAAGCAGGTCTGCCCCTTGCCTGGAGGACCTGGGGTGCTGTCTGCGCAACAGCACAGATGTGGAAATTAAGGAATGTTAGGGACTTGGGCTGTTTCCCATAGGAAGGAAGGAAGGATATCTCTCTCTCTCTCTCTCTCTCTCTCTCTCTCCCTCGCTCTCATTTGTCTCTCTTGTTGCTTTTGCTGTTTTCCACCTACATGAACTGTCACTCTGCCTTGGAGCCAGCTGATTATGGGCTGAAACCTCCACAAACTGTGAGCTAAATAAATCTTCCCTCCTTTAAAAAAAAAAAAAAGGAATGAAGGAATGAAGGAAGGAGGGCGGGCAGGCCAGCCCTCTCCAACCTTACCAAGTAGTCTCTATTCTCACTCAGAAATGTGTAAGCAAAGAGCATTTCCAAGGCCACTTACTAGATTGAGTTCAGATCAATTATAACATTTGTGTGTCTTCTGTATTTTTTTACAATGAGTTTAAAATCTGCTTCACTGTCATTACCCTCACTGCTGAGACTATTCAAAAAAAGTTCTGCCTCTCTTCTATGTACAGTAGTAGCTCTTCGAACTGATGAAAAGAGAGCTCCTAAATCTTCAATTCTCCAGGACAAAAAATGATCAGCTCCTTCAACTCAGGCAGAAGAGAGTCAGATGTTCATCAGTGCACACTCGGCTTCCCCAGCAGTTTATTTCAGCCCCTCCAACAGCACTGCTGTGTGGGACTCTGGACAAGCAACAATCTCTGGGAGCTTGTCTTTCCTCCTTTATTCACAAAGGATAATCTCACCAGCTGTGGCACTCCAGTGTTGGCCAAAGCACTGGCTACCTGTGGGGTTTTGTTTCCGGGGCTTCTTTGCCAACAGCTTTGGCACAAGAGACACTAATGCCTTTGTCTCCCAGGTTCCTGTGGCCCAGGGCCCTTGCACAGAAGGGCAAAGGCTGGGGCTGTGGTCAGAGAACAGTAGTCAGAACATGAAGCCTACAAGCACTAGTGCACGGAGAAGCCTCATCATATACCCTGTGCTAAGCAGGCTTGTCACAGGATGCAGTATGTTACAAATGATCAGGATCAGGATGTCTGTGGATAAGGCTTGGGAAGTATGCTCAGGAAAGCAGGCTCAGAAGGGTAGGAAATCAGTCACCATGTAGAATACTGCCTCAAAAGGAAGGTGCATTTTCTCAACAAAATTCCAGACAGCGTTTGGACTATCCAACCACACACAGACACTACACACCTAGGATTAGGAGTTTCTCTTTCATATGTAGCCACATACATGAATACTTTTATCTTTAATAAGGACTAAAAGCAGAAACAATAAACACTGCTGCAGAGTAAACACATCACTATTTCACTCTGCCATAACATTTAATACATCTCAATTATATTCGTAAGAGACTAAGGTGGAGAATGTCATTTAGCACGGCCAGATTTCAGCGAATCAATAAATTACCTAATTTCCCACAAGGCTGCAGGACGTAAATTAATTTACACTGACCCTGCAGAGCTGAGTTACATATGTGGTTCCAGAATGGCCGCTGACTGCGGGAATCCACACTTAGAAGGCCTGGGCCTCCCCTGAGGTGGACCTGACCTCCGGACACTTTCCTGACGTGGTACGGGAGGGAGAGGGTGGCCGAGGTTCCCAGGACGCTTCCAAACTACACTGGGGCTCCTGCACATTCTGATTAACCTCTGATTCCTTGTTTAAGAGTAACTAACAGTGAGTCACTTCCACTTGCGGAGTGTCCTACTCTCCTGTGTTGAGGAGAAATAGAGAAGTGTCACTCCCCTAAGACTCAGTGATGGCGAACTTTTTGGAGCTGTCAATGATACAAACAGCCTGCTGAGGCACACGTGCCACAGGTTCACCACCACTGACCTAAGTACAAGAGATACCAAAACCTCTCTCTCTGGGACTCCAAGCCCTTATTTCCATCTGCCTACTGACTGTCAAATTCTTCCTGGATACTTCACAGATGTTTCAACTCAAATCCTCTAAAACCAAAACTCCCTCAAAAAAGGTGGCTTTCCTCGCTCCCCGTTATATTATTACTTACCTGACTAGTTAAACTGGAGTCAGAGCAGCATCTTAGCCTTCCTTCAATTCCACTATTTGCATCCTTGACCCCACCCTAATGTAACTGTCCACTTTAATATAGAGCTCATCTTCTATTGCTTGAGTTACTTATCCCTGTCACTGGTTCTGCCCTCTATACCCATCCTTCACGCTAGACACATTACTCTAAAACAAAAACAAAACAAAAATCTGCATCATTTCTCTTTTTAAAACTTCAGCTACTCACCAAACAATAGCATGGGACTCATGGCCAGTAAGAGAAGTCCAGTGTTACGGTTTGTGTTTAGATGGCCCCCCAAAGCCTCACGTGATCATAGGGTTTTTTCAGAGGTGGCAGAATCTAGAGTGTGTGACTGACTAGTGGTGCACTGCTGGGATTAAGGGTCGGTGACTGCTGGATCAGTCCACTGGTGGGACTGGCACCGCCCTGATTCTAGCAGCCTGGGCAGATTATAAAAGGGGCAGAAAGATACTGTGAAGGTTCGGTTGTTACTTTTGCTGTCTTCTGCAACCATGAACTGTTGCCCTTCTGCCATGTGTCACCCTGCCTTAGAGCCAGTCAATTATGGATCGAAACCTCTACAAACTAAGTAAAACTTCCCTCCTTTAACTTTGGGTGTTGTGTATTTTGTTTCAGCAATGACAGAAAAGTAACTAAAACACCCAGAGAGTAACAATGACCAGCATCACAGCCCAAATCACAAGAACCCCAGGCAAAGCCTCATGCAGATCAAAACACTTGGTGAGGAAAAACCGAAAGGACTGTTGAAACAAAAGCAGACTAAAATAGCTCAAAAAAGAGCAGAGCCAGGCTCTTCCAACCAGGGCCAGAAGGTTAAAGAATTTTTTTATAAGAAAGCTAGAGGACAAATAGCTAATTTCTGAGGTAACCCAGAGAAAAACTCAATGAAAAGTTCAGTTACTTAGCACGGGAACCTGACTAAGCCGCCTCCCCCAGGACCCATATGCTGATACACACTGCTATGGCCCACACCCTAAGCACTATCGGCACCAACTCCAGGTTCCCCTGGAGACCCAAACAACCAAGCCCTTCGTCAGGTAAGTCCTCAAAGGGCAGGAAGGAGCCCAGAGCAAAGTGGCCCAATATGATCACACTCCTACCCAAAGAACAAGTCAGCCAGTCAGCAGTCTATGAAAGCTGGGGACCCTGGGGAGTCAAAGGGACTGGGAAATCCCCACTCCCAGGGAAGTTACGCAACTTCGCCAACGACAGTGTCCCGCTGATTACTTTCCTAACCACGGACGGTTCAGATAAGCCTGGGAGCCCTGGAAAGCTTACTCAGTGTGGCCTCTCCACCACCACGCACCCTAGGACGGAAGCAGGGTACTTCCACATTCTAGAAGCTTCATTCACACTGTTCCCTCTGACTAGAATCCCTTTGCTCAATTGAAAAAACTCCCAGCTGCTGCCTGCTCCAACCACAGCCCTCCCGCCATGTGCTTTCCAAGGGTCTGCAGCAGCCCGTGACGGGGCTCAGCCCCAGGACGACTATGTTGGTGATCTCTCACCTCCCACGCCTCGCTGTCCAGTCACCCTGGGTGCTCCAGTCCTATCTGCTGGACGAATCTGTAGGACTGTGTGGTGTTAGAAGTGATTCTAGTCTCAATCCAGCCGCGTCAAAACCTGGGTGGGAACCTGCACTCACCTCTGCAACCATGCACAAAGACAGACACAGAAAGAGAACACCCACACCTCTGCTGGGGTCAGCAAGGGCCGCGCATCCATGGACTTCTAGGAGGCGGCCGGGGGAGGATGCCTGCCCTCCAGTCTCCCTCAGTACTGGGGCTACCCTGGACGTCCTGCATGACCCTGAAACCTCAAGGCAAAATGATATGTGATTCATAAAAAAACAAGCTTCAGTCCCATGGAACTCACTGTAGATAAAGATCCAAAAAGTGGTGAACTATGTAATAAACTGGAAACTAAATGTATATCACTGTCTACAGCTGTGTGGTGCGACCGCTCAGAGGGAGAAAAGAATCCAGGGAAGGAGACCAAGGAAGGGTAACTAAGACGATGGAGGGCCTGCCTGAGGAAGAAAGGACAGAGCCAGACGCGCGCACCTAAATACCAGGGAGACATAACTGACACCCACCAAACAGGCTGAGGTGGTGGGATTGATTAATAAGGACTTCTTAATTGAAGAGTCTTGAAATAATTACTATTTAAGATCAATAAAAAGTACTTCCACACAACACATATTTTAGTCACAAGAAAATTTTGCCCGGAGATATAAATCAGGACAAAATATAAAATATTTCAAGAAGAATCTCTACATCTAATGAAAACTGTAAGAAATCCATGATGAAATGTGAAGTTGCCGTAAAGTATTTCTGCAGCATACCAGAGGACCACAGCCACCTTAAAAGTACTTGCACAATGGGTTTCTGCAATGTCAACTCGACTAGCCATGTTTCTCACGGGATATCATTGTCACTTGAAAGAACAACCAACCTAGTATGGTTAGGTTTGCCTATGCACCTCAAAAATGAAGAGAGTGAGCCTGACTTGTCAAGAAAAACTGGCAAAATTTGATGCCAATGAAAAAATTCAAGCTTTCAAGCAAAAATCTGAGTTTTGGAAAACTACTTCCCAATACTTAAAGATGCATACAGAAGATAAATAAGAAGGCTTCTTTCTTTTTTCTTTCTTTTTGCTAAGTGACACAGGATTTTGGAAATAGAGTTGGTATAACAAATTCACAGTATTTATACATATACATTGGTTTAAACTGTATTTCTTACAGGCTTTGATTTTTTTTTAATTAAAAATTAGACTCAAAAACACAGCAGTTTAAACCATATCAATTTAACTGCGTGCAAGAAAACTGCCCCAAGTTTTATTACATTAACCCCTGATTATTC
>RJWT010055350.1:0-10174 GCA_004365215.1 Cuniculus paca
CATGCTTGCCAGGCAGGCACACACACCACTGAGTTAAACCCAGCTAAGGTAAGTATTTTAAAAAGCCCTTATAAGCTCTTTTTTTTTTTAAAGATTGCCAGTAACTTTTTTTTTCCCCGCCATTAACATTTCAAGCATTCATTTATACAAATATTTAGTGAATACTTATCAGGTAGCAAACTTTACCAACTAGATATTGAACTCGAACAGCAAATAAAATTAGTCTACTTTCATTCAGTATGGTGTTGGCTATTGGTTCATTATAGGTAGTTTTTATCAGATTGAGATAAAGACCATCTATTCCAATTTTCTGTAGGGTTTTTATCATAAGTGAGTGGTAGACTGTCAAATGCTTTTTCTGCATCTATTGAGATGATCCTATGGTTTTTGTCCTGGGCTCTGTTAATATGGTATATTACATTTACTGATTTCTGTACACTGAACCACCCCTGCATTCCTGTAATGAATCCTACTTGGTCATGGTATATAATAATAATCTTGATGATTTGCTGCATACCACAGCAATATATGTGCACCTATGTTTATAGTGGTACACTTTGTAATAGCTAAATCTCAGAAACAACCCAAAAACCCATCAGCCAATGAATGGATAAAAAGATGTGGGTGTGGTTTTTACAATGGAGTATTACTCAGCCATAAAAAAGGATAAACTCAAGATATTTATAGCTAAATGGATGGACCTTGAGACCATACTCGAAGTGAAATAAATCACACACATGTAAATATCGCATTGTCTCTCTGATGTGAGAAACTGAAAGTGCACACAAGAACCTAAATATATAATAGATACTGTGAAATAGGAAGAAATTGTTCAAAAGCAAAGAGGAAGGAGGGGAGGAAGGATGGGAAAAAGAAAAAAGGATAAAACGGAAACTAAGTTTTACAAATAAGAAGACGGGTTGAAGGGAGGAAAGGGGAAAAGGAAAAAAAGAGTAAGATATATCATTGATCAGTAACAAGTTTCCTATGATGAATGTGATCATTATGTATAATTAAAACAAAAATAAATAAATACTTCCAAAAGTCTATAAACCACATGAACTCAATCATGACTTTTGACCAAGTTTAACATTAAAACTGTCAATGCTTTTTTCCTGTTTAATTATCATCCCCCCTTTCTCTTCTTTCCTAATCTAATAAATGAAACTGAAAATTCAACCTAAGACAGTACAGAAGAGACTCACTATATAGCATTTAAATACAAAATATTTCACCCAGATGTGTCTTATGCACCGAACAATATAGCCACAGTCTTGTTCAAGTATAAGTAATACACTAAGCAAAGAAAGAAACAAAGCAGCTGGCCCCTCTCTTTACATCTCCATTGTCTGCCGGACTCTTGCATTTGTTATCTCTCTCCATGATAGGTCACACCATGAATTTATTGTTTTTCCAGTATTTCACAATAGGCTCTGCATACATAAAACTGATAAAATATCTACCTATCAAACTTGTCTGTGTTGCATAGAATTTTCAAATAAAAATAAAAATGAATACATACAGAATACAAATTAATTACATCAATGTTTTTGTTTTAAAACAAGCTAAATCTACTACCACTGGTGGTGGTACAACATTTTTAATCTGGTTAGCAACACATTCAAAGCTATAAGAATCTAGTAACAAAAAAGAAATCACACACACACACAGACACAGAAGAGAACCAAGAATAAAAGTTGAAATTGTGAGAAAAATGTTAAATCTAAAAGCACGGAGAATAGCGAGGATGTGAAAACTACTTGAGTATCTATGGAATCCCATTGTACTCACTGGCTGTACTTCTCTGGTTCCTGGAAGGTCTGGGGTCCTTGAAATCAAGCTTCAATTTGTACAGTATCAAAATACCAGTTATGACTGCTATTTCCAGCCTAATCTACTCGTAACTAACCTTGAATGATTTCCCTAAAGGCAATTATTTCAATTACCAAAAAAGCACTCTTTCCAACTCATAATTAAGAAATGTATTGTCTTCAACTATCTTAACCATCAAGGGTTAGGCTAGAAAATGCCAAGTGGAACAGGCCTTTTCACTGCTCTGACCCTGCCTATTCACAGACAAGACAGTTAGGGTTGTCATGTATAGAGAATCTCAAGAGCATGACTATGACATTCCAAAACTCTCAAAGTAGATATAGACAGGATTTCTTCACTACCCTCACATATACTGATCCCAGCTGGATGTGGTGGCATGTGATTGCAGTCCCACCTACTATGGATGTAGAGGCAGGAAGATTACTTCAGTCTGACAGTTAAAAGACCATCTTAGGCATCACAGTGAGATCGCATCTCAAAGCAAAAATAAAGCAAACAAATACTGATCTCAAATCAGGCATGGAGGTACACACCTATAATTCTAGCTACAGGAATATTGTAAGTTCAAGGTCAACAGGAGCAACTTAGCAAGACTCTGCCTCAAAATAAGAAATGTTTCAATGCTGGGAAAAGTGGCACACGCCTGTGATCAAGGTACTGGAATTCAAGACCAGCCTGGGCTACATAGTGAGTTCAAGGCCAGCTTGAACTACATAGTGAAACTGTCTCAAAAAACACAACAAACAACAACAACAACAAAAAACCAAAAAAAGTTTAAACAGGGATGAGGATGTACTCAGTATTCCCTGGGCTTAATCTCCAGTATTTGGGGGCTTGGGGGAGGGTGGAGAGAAAACAGAAAATATCACTCTCATATAATTGTGAAGTACTTCTTTGGTCACCAAAAGGCTATCTTGATACTAGAAATGTTACAGTCACTTAGAACTTTCCTCATACATTTCAGATACCTAGTTAATACCAAATCTCCAACAAGAGTAATATGATACAAGAAAATAGAAGGGACTATTTACCAGCCCTTATGTGTATAATAGGTATCTCACAGTACACATTATGGAATCAAATTTGACCCATGCTTGTATCTTTCAAATTCTCTAGTACTATTTTGAAAAACCTATCAACTACCTTCCTCTTCAAGAATACATATGCCAATTTTTCCTAGTGGAATCAGTCCTATTACTGGAAGGTTAGATACAGTACCTAATAGTTTGCCAATTGTTTAAAAGTGTAACTTCAGTGCCAAACATAATTTTACACTTAATTTTGTTTTTATGTGCTTGAGGACCCCACCACCACATACAAATTTCATAATATCCAGTAAAATGGCCATAGTGAAGTTAAGATATTTGCATAGTTTATTTTTTCAACACTCTAGCATGCTTAGAAAGTTATGCACAATTCAAATACAATCACTGTATAGTACCCAGGTCTTAGAGTCTTCTGCAGTCTGTTGTCAATCCTTAAAGACTCATACTGCCATCAGATTTTCGGTTTTAAAAAATTAGATTAGAAAAACATACTTTTAGAAATCCATTTCGCAAAAGATGTTTTTAAGCTAAAAGTAAGCTTTCAAAGACATTTTGCCTATACTAAGAACATAAACAGAATATTAATCTGACTTTAACACAGCATCAAGATATTCCTTCCTTCAACAAGTACTGTCTGAGGGAGACTCAATGGGTCCTCCGTGAAAAGAGAAGAATTATCATCATAGGAAGAAAAAAGGAATGATGGTAATTTCTATTTCCTTTCCTTCTTCTCTCAATCTACACCTACCTTAAGAACAGGTACCTTTAGTATATCAAAAAAAAAGGCCATCTTATTGAGACCTAGAAGGAAGAATTCAGAATTTATGCATACTTCCAAATTTTTCACAATAATTTTTTTAAAGTTTCCTGTCAGCTTTTATGGAGTCCAGAATTAACATGCAAAATCCAAAGTATGGCCCCAATCAAAAAATAATCATGCACCTGACATAAAAAGTCACATTTGTAAATCCATGCAACTTTCTAATTAATCCCTATAGTTCTTCTACCTCGGTTTCTAAATACTATGTGGCATTGGCACGTACTAACTTTCCCAACAGCAGTAGCGATAGTTAAGATCAATACATTCCACAACATGTCTACAATCTTTTTAGTATTATAAATGTGATGCATGTACTTGGAATTTTTTGAAAAATTTAAAGGTTACAAAAGGACAAGATGAACGACAGTCCCTTTTGTTATGTTCCTGCATCGAAATGGCTCTTACTCCAGTATGTACAGACCCTGAAGACACAGCACTGACCCTTTGTTTCCTCTGTCCTTACTACAGATTATTTTACATTTTAAAGATTTGTAACACATTCTACTCCACAACTATAATTGAGCCCATCTTATCAGCTTAGACGGGTTATGTTGGTCCTAAAAACTTAAAATCAATTAAGTACATTTATAATGCAATTGAGTAAATGCCAGTCACTGTAGGCAAATATAATTTCTATCATTTACTCATTACTAGTTGAAGAATGATTCATGCATTTCACACTAATAAAACTGAAGTTCCTTCTAACTTTTAGTTGAAGATCCAAGACTGCCAGTGCAGTTTTTGCTGTTCCCTCACACACTCCACCATCCAAAAAAGGTCTTAAATTCTCTTTTAACAGTGAACTATAGTATATCAAATACCTTTTCACAGGGTGAATAGTTTATACAAGTGTAAAAAAAAAAAGAAATTGTCCTCACAAAGCAGTGGGGTTGAATAAAAAAATTTAGGTCCAATTCTTGTTTTTTTCTTGAAAGGTAAAGTCACTGCCTCACTATCTTTAGGCATTCAGTGTGACTACTAAGAACTCATTATTTAATTTCCTGTATTTTGTTCCTTCTACTTGCCAGAATTTTTTTTTCCTTTTCATTCTTTGACCTCTGAAATTTTACCAGATGTGGATCTTTTCCCATTCATCCTGCTTCACCCCAGATAGGCACTTTTGATATGAAATTCATTATTTTTATACAGTTCAGGAAATGTGCTTCAGTTATTTCTTTTACTGTTTTCTTTCTCATAGTTTCTGAGCTCTGCTTTTAGAACTTATATCTATGGATGCACATTGTGATGTGTTTTCCACAAATTTATTAGTTTCCTAGATTTTTTTTGGCTTCATATATGCAGATAATTTCTCCTCTTAATTCCAAATCAATAAATTAGTCTTGATTCAGGCTAAGTAGCAATTTAGCACATTCATTAAAAATTCTTTTGCAAATTTCAAAACCTTTTCTGATCCACTCCCTTTTAGTGTAGTTATGCTTACTCACTGCAATGTATTCTTTAATCCACCTTAATCTACTTCCATTCTTTTGATTCCCCTTATTTGGTTACGATTTTCAGAAAAAAAACCTGCTATCTTAGTGAGGTCAGTAGATCCTTAGTATTTTAAAAGGGAATGAATCTTAACATTCCAGGTTACTTGAGCAAATGAATGGGTTCCCTTGTCAAGCAAGCTGTTCTCTAGGCTCCATGTAACACAAAAAAAAGCTGCTCACACATGGCAGACAAAAAGCTGCAATACCAACACTGCGCTCTTCATGCACTGGCATAAAGCAGGACAATCTGGTGGTAAGACTAGATAGAGTAAGAACCTTCTCCTCCTCATATGAAAAGACCTCCCACATACTAGGCAGATACACAACTTAAAGCACATTTGAGTACCTGAACCTGGCCAAGAGAATTCAGATACTACATTTTTTGTTTCAGCCAGAAAGCTGGGATCAGCAGTAAGGGAGGTGTTTGATTGTGAACTGGTTATACAAGACAGACTAAGGATACAAGTGAAACTATACTCCACAAAGCAAGTCAGGAATCGGTTTTGGTTCTGAGATTAAGAAAATAACAGGATCACAGGGCCTCCTAGCTACTAGAGAGGCTGAGGTAAGGAGATTGTGAGTTCAAACCCAGCCTCGGCAACTTAACAAGATTCTGTCTCAAAATGAAAAAAATAAATAAATAAATAAAATTAAAGGGCTGGGTATGTAGTTTAGTGATAGTCTTTGCCCAACATGTAGAAACCCCTGGGTTTCATCCCCAGTATGGGAGGGAGGGAAGGAAGGGAGAGAGTGAAGGAAGAGAGGGAGTGGGGCAGCTGGTTCACATCTTTTCTTTGCTACTATGCCATTCTGTCTAGAACTCTAGTATTATTTGCTAAGTTTACAGCAGAGAAATACTAGGAATATAGTTTGCTAACTTATCATTCTCAGAAGATTAAGAGTGTGCATTTTCCATTACTCTTATTAACAGTTTGACAAAGTATCATACATTTTAAAATTCTAGGTAACTTAAAAAACATATTCCATTTAAATTCTAAAGATCTAATAAAACCAGAATATAATCTTCAAAGGGTTATAATCTTCAAAGGGTAGCCCAAACAACTAATATTTGTGGATTCATTACAGAACGCCACATCTTCATCCTGTACTACTCTCAGCTCCACCTAAAGTAACATGCATACACAATTACAATTGAAAAGTTTAACTGGCAGTCTACATTCAATCAAAAAACTTTCGTTAAACTGAGAAGGAAAAAAAGATTTTTCTAAATTAAAAATAACCTTAATGTCTTAGTAGTTAGGAGTATCCCTATCTTCCCGAGGCTCTCTGATCTTCCTCATACATCAATTTTACCTATTATTTATGAAACGCTTTTAAGTTTACAAATGTTTGAATGTCCACTGTCACCCTGTCCCTACCAAAGGAAAGTATTATCATGCTCTTTTTGTGGAAAGCTGAGAGATTCAGTGTACATACTACACTTACTCAATAACATGGATTAAGAGGTATAGCAGAGTCTAACAGCATTCTTCCTACTTTAAATTTTGAGAACTTAGTACAAAAGAGGTCTTCTATGACATATGTATTCTGATTTGATGCTTCAGAAATTGTGATACACAGTACACTGTTTACTCACACTCTTCAGAAGCTATGAGAACCATCTCAAGAGCAATCAAATGAATTCTCCTGAGAGGAAGTTTACAGCAGCAGTGAGATGGAAGAGAACACTGGCCCTGCTAACAAGCTGTACTGGGGGTAGGAAGTAGATCGGTACACATGACTTAGAGCAAGGTATCAATCTCACAACCCTAGACATAAGATAAAATGAGCCAGAGAGCGCTACAATCTACACAACAAATATTTCTTCAGAAATGCATGTTTCAGAGGCCAGAAAACAGTAATAAAGCAACAATGGAGCATGAAAGTTAAGAAAACAAATTTTGATGTGAATCTACCCATATTCAACTTCTATCATTTACTCTGACCATAACCAAGTGACTTATTTTTTAATTTTTTTCAACTATAAGATGTATGGATATTATCTACTTGCTAGGATTGAGAAGTTAAATGAGGTAATACACACAAAGCAATTAAGAGCTGTACCCAGCACATAGTAACCACTCACTAAAATATAACTGAGGTTATTTGCAATTACTCAGTATGTTTGGTATTATAAATATCTGCAAAAAAAATGTCTTTTGATCTGGCTTTTATAGATGAAGCAATCAACAAAAGGGCTATCCAGAGAGAGTAGACATAAATAGGGCTTGAAAGCTGACACCTGACCCAGAAGATCCTATACCACTGCAAAATCACCATAGTTTTAAAAATCTGATGTTGACAAATACATCATAAAATGGCAATTATAAGATCAGACCCATGTACCTTTGGTTTAGCACTTTCCACCACTAGAAACATGTTCTACTCATAATTCAGAAATACATATGATCACAATACGAAGATTTAAATATTAAACATTTATTATAGTGAAAGACGCATTGCCATTAATCCCACTCAAAATACTTTCCCTGCTTTTGAGCTTACTTATCCCATCATTACTGTTTCTTTCTGAAGCTGTTTTGGAAGTCCTTTTTGATCAGTGTCTTCACAAGTGATCAAAACTGGAGTAAATGGTGCTATCAACTGACGTCCAAAGGAAAAGGTTTGTGGAAACATTACAGCACGCCTTTACATACCTTATTCACTGAATCTGGCACCGTGTAACTTCTGGCTCATCCCCAAAGTCAAAATGACCATGAAAAGTACATGTTTTGAATTGATTGACGATATCAAGGCAGCCATGCCAATTCAAATACAGAACGGGGACTTCCAGAACTGCTTCAGAAAGTGGCAAGAATTATGGGACAAGTGTATTCAAAGGAAGGGAGTATTCTGAGGGCAATGTGTCCTTTACTATAATACATTTTAAAATGAAAATACCGTATTTTTCTGTCACACCTCATATTCATATATATGTATACACACACACCAATGCATATATGGATAGACACACAAGTCAAACGTCAACTGCAACACTGTAATGGCAGAATACCAGGCACAACCAAAATTTCCATAAATCACAAAATAAGTCATGATGCCTTCATTAAAGTACTTTTACTTCTACACTAGAAATTTATAGAGAAAAGGAAGAAATCATGCCTATTTGCAGTCTTAGAAATAGGAAGAAAAAATTATTTCAGAAGATCACCACCTCAATTAAATGAAAAACATGTAAAATTAGTTTGTAAAAGATAAAATCCCACACAGATGTTATCTGCGTATTAAACAACAGAGGCAGCTGCTTAGTACAGCTACTTTTAGCATATGGGCATTAGGACCACACAAATGAAATACATCATATATATAAAGATGAATATACTGAACAAATAAAATCCAATTTATTATTCTTTAGTACAAACATATAAAATAAAGGTAATACTTCCTAACTACATAAATTTTTTTTTTAAAGGAGGTAAAGGAGCTGGGGATATAGCTCAGTGGCACAGCACCTGCCTGTCAAGTGCAAGATCCTGAGTTTGAAGCTGGGCCTGGTGGCGCATGCCTGTAATCCCAGCACTTGGGAGGCTGAGCCAAGAGGATCACTGCAAGTTCAAGACCAGCCTGAGCTACAAAGTGAGCTCAAGGCCAGCCTGAACAGCACAGACAGACCCTGTCTCAAAAAGACAAGGGCCGGGCATTTAGCTCAGTGGTCTAAGCTTAGCCTGCCTAACAAGTACGAGGTTGAGAGTTTGATCGCCGGGACCAAAAAAATCCTGAATTTGATTCCTAGCACCAATAAAATAAAATAAATTTTTTTAAAAAGGAGTAAAGTCCTATTATAACAGAAAATTGGCAAAAGTCAAGCCATCAAATTATTTTAAAATAGCCTTCGGATAATAGATAAAAGTTTTTAATGAAAAGGTAGCACTTCAAACAGATTATGAAATTGCTAAGTTAATCAATTAACTTAACTAGAAAATACAAAATTAAGTTCCCATTGCCATGATCCCACATGAATTTGAAATAAATCAATTAAACATTAAAAATAAGACACAGACTAGTCAAGAGGAGCAAGACCCAACTGTCCAATTAACTGATGCGCAGATAAACAAAATGTGACAAATACATACAATGGACTATTATTCAGACTTACAAAGAAGGAAATCCTGTCAACCTGCTATATGGATGAACCCTTAGGACATTTTTTTAAACTGAAATAAGATAGTCTCAAAAATATAAACACTGTATGATTCTGCTTATATGAGTTATTCAAGGTAGAAAAATTCACAGAAACAGAAAATAAAATGGTGAGTGTCAAAAGGTTAGGAGGAAGAAGAAATGGGGAGTTGCTGTTCACTGGATACATAGTAGTTTCGAATCACAAGAGGAAAAAGTTCTAGAGATGTGTTGCACAACAATGCGAGTACACTCACTTCTGAATTGTTCACTTAGAACTGCTTAAGATGGGAAATTTTAAGTTTCGTTGTTTACCAAGATTTTTTTTAAAATCTTAGCTATTATAAAAGATGTATACATTATATTACTAAGTTTTAAAAATTACTAAATTGAAACATCAAATAAAGATCTTGATCAAACTGCTTCCTAGCACTTCAGTGGCAGATGTAGTTAAAACTGTAGCATATAAGAGTAAAAGGAAAAGGGGTATGTATAAAACAGAAATCTTTCCAAGACTGATACAAGCAAAGAAATATTTAGTTTCAGTAAATTTGAAAATCCAAAACATGAAATGGATAATCTGCAGAAAATATAAATTAAAATGTTAATGAAATAAGATCCAATACTGAGTTAATACCATACTACACAGTATCAAGTACTCCAAACACAGCTTACTACTAGGTAATCTGTGACTGTAAAATAAACAGATGGGGTAGGGGAAAAATGATCATTTCAACAGACACCAAAAATATGCTTGGTAAAATTTAGTACATTATTTCTGACAACACTTTCTGAGCTAGCCGGGTATGGTGGCTCACGCCTGTAATCCCAGCACTCAGGAGGCC
>RJWT010055351.1:0-10168 GCA_004365215.1 Cuniculus paca
TATCAATATTACAGCAACCAGGCTTGGCCAGAGCTATTGTTCCTTTCCAACTCCTGGAAAAGCTATAATTTTAGCAGCAAAAGCTGTTTAACTATTAATTGGATCTAAACTATAGCCATGCAATTAGTCAAGTAATCACTCCAAAGGACAGTGGCTTTGATCTTCAGAATGAAGAGATATGAAAATGACAAAGAAGCCAAAGTTTCATTTGGGGCTTCCTGTGAAACTGAGGTTTTTCTCAGTTCCAAGGTGCTGGCTAGTGCTTTAGCTGGCAAAGTGAGGCAAGGTGGCATTGGCAAGAACCCAAGCTCCCAGACTCACTCAGTGCTAGCATCTGCAATGGAGCTGTTTAAGGCTCCCTCTAAACCTAGCAGGTGGATTTGGTGATTCTCTGGGTAATTTACCCCAAAGAATTGAATTGTCTCTGGAGGCACTACAGTCCCTGGAGAAGCTGTATCTGGCACGTTAAAAGCAGCAGCACAGGGGCCTAAAAAAGTAAGGAGTAAAAGATCCAGACCTGGGCTCCAGGCCCAACCTTCATTCCCAGATGCTCCTTGGCCTTTGTTGCTTCCCCTAGTGCTGGCTGGCCTCTTACTCCAGTCCATATCATTTCCTTCTGGGGTTGACCACAGAGCCAGAAATGGCACTGATGTTTACACTACATGATGAGGGGGGCATTTCTGAGGCTTCCTTTGCGCTTTCTTCTTGATCTCCCCAGTAACTGAGGCCACACAGTAACATCTCACACATGTCAGTCTATGATGGAGAATGTGTCCCAGCTGCACTCTCCAGCCTCCTCCTGCAGCTTCTCAGAAGCTGGCATTGCACCCCTGCTACACAGACAGGAAACAGTAAATGACTTCCCCCAGGGTCACAGGCCAGAAAGACACAGGAACAGGCTTAAACTCATAATCCTATGTCCAGAGCCTATTCGTACGTCACACCGTATGAACACAGGCAGCTGAGGTTCTGGCCTGTGCCACATCCACAGAGCCAGGAAAGATGGGAAAGAAGAAGTAGGAGGTGTTAGAAAGTAGAGAAAGCGCGCCTCCTCCATCCCTGCTGGCAGAGATGGGTGGACATCTGTATGAGTTCACCGGCACTGAAATGTCCTCCTGTCAAAATCTCTTCCTCATTCAAGGCCTGACACTCAATAAGATATTCTCACCTTCTGTTTCCTCCTTTAGGCTAAGTAGCATGCTAAAAAAAAAACAAAAAAAACTCTGAGAAATGTTACATGGAAGGGGAAGCCCATTAACTCAGGATCCCCCATTAGCCCACATTTCCAAATTTGCACTCAGCAGGACCCAACAGGAATGACATTTAGTTCTGGAACATCTGGATCAGAGAGAAAGGTGGGAGGGAGAAGCTGGGGGTAGTCATGGTGAGAAATAGGGCAAAGGGAATTTCCTTAAGAATTGGGAAGCCCTTGGCAAGTACAAAGTGCACAGACTGGGTGAAGGAAGACAATAGGCAGACAAAGAGTGAAACGGACAGGGGAGATGGGGAACAGCTGTCAGAGGGTGATAGGACCAGGGGCCATGTCTCAGCTTAGCCAGGGGTGGAATGTGGAAAAGCTAAGAAGTTTCTTTAGTGCAGGATGCTCTGCAGGGGCTGCCAACATGGCAGAATGCCAGGATCATTTGGGAGCTGGCCGGTACCATATCTCCTGCCTTGCAACGTGGCACTGCCATCGGAAACCATACCTAGATGCTACCTGGGATGCAAGAGAAGCTGGTTTGAGTGTTTCATTCTCTCGTCACCGGTGGACCAGGAGAGATAGTAAAGAAGTCTCTGTAAAACCCCATGGTACTACTGCAGTACTGAATCTCAATCTGAGTTGACAGCCTTCCCCAGGACCCATCCTATGACTCTCACGTAAAAACCGAAAATAGTGCCCTGCAGACTAAGTGCAGATCTATGGACCAAACCCAAACTCAGAGATGAGGAAATCCACATGCAGATAAAATGAGGTCCCAAAACACATTGTGCATGTCTACCATGAGAACTCAGAGCCTGGAAACTAAAGCTACATTATATATATTCCCATTACTAGAACTCCAAGAAGTATGGGCCAGGGCTCATGACATACAGGAGTTTATAAATTCAACTTCTATCATCAATTTCACACAAATTGCACCCTAGCTTGCTTTGCAAAATTAAATAACACAACTACATTCCCTATGATAATTCACCAACAGACAACTTAGGGTAATATTCTGGTCCTGTATGAAGTCATTTTGTGGTTTCCTGTAGGATTCATACACATACACTTGTGTGTGCACACATCAAGAAAGGTGGCTAGGTTTTCTTTTATATAATCATTTTACAATGTAAAGAAAAGCATAGATATATTTTAATTCATATAATAGTTTGAAAACATCTTGTCCTGCTTTCTCACACAGCACCAAAAATACCCTATATGGTAGGAAAACAGAGGTAGAGTATATTCTGCTGAAAATGTACAGAATGGATTTTTGGTTAAAAGATGGACAGATTAAGAATAGAAGCAGCAACTCTTCTCCCCCATAGGGATGCCCTGTAGGCAGTGGAAAAAATGTAGTAAGTACAACTAAAATTGGATTTAATCATTGCTACTAATAAAGGGCCAAGGCTATATGGCAATTTACTGTGCTGTCGGCAAAATGAATTGCTTAAGGCACATTAGCAGCATATTAGATAACACATACGCAGTAAGTAAATTATGATTAAAATAACTATAGAGTAAATACTGTACATACTCCACCATAATGTCTTTTCAAAAATCTTTTAAAGATACCTCCCCCAGTGAATCTGTTTATTGTCTTCTACAATTTTTATCAAATTCAATAAGCATATTTTTTACTCTATAAAGTGGTTTTGATTGGTCTTTTTATTTTTTTCAATTGGTAAATGAAAGAATGATGTCATATGACAGCATTAAATACTATTAAACAGATCATAACTAACATTCACTGTATAAATTATACATAAGCTGACACTTTTATGCACTTTGTGAAGAATTGCTTCATGGGTTATGCAATCTTTTCCAAAACAAGCTGCACAGAATAACATGACTGGTTATGTTTCATGGCTACAAATTGGTAACTGAATTAGCATTCATTTATTAAGTTTTCACAGGGAACCCTTCTCATTCAAATACTTGTAGATTATAATTTATTTTTATCTGAGGCATAATTTTTCATGCGGTGTTTTTGCCAAAATCAATATAACAGGAGCCAAGCCCTGTTCCCTATTCCCCATTTATACCCTCCTCTTCTTGGCTGCATACCTACATGTGTCTTTTCCAGCTGGGAAGGTAAATAAATGAGTCTGCCTCATAATAATGATCTTTGCCAAAGTGCTGAGCAGAGTATTATTTTTTACCAGTTCAGCCCACCACACTCAGGACTATTCACACACTTTTCAAAAAAGGCTTTTTGCATTCTTAAACAAGGAATGCAGCGTTTTGTTACGTGGCAGGAAGCCTGGATATTTCACCTCTGAATCACAAGGGAAGTTTATGCCAATAATGACAAAGGCAGCCTCAAGTTTTGAGATAACCCTGGTTGACAAATAAAAAAGTGCAGTCTTGGGAAACACCTTTCTCAAAGTAGAGATTGTATCAGGTCCCTACATAGCATGTAAGTAGTTGGATCCCATTCCAAACCAGACACACGATATGTTCTCCTATGGTCACAGGTAACATGCAAAGAGAGTACAGTCTGGCAGGAAAATCACTGTAGGATTAATCAAATAAAAAAGTATAAGAACTGCCAACTGTCCATTATTATAATCAGTGTTTATGATGGCAGTGCACTGTCATGCTACCCTGTCTTCTGTGCATTTATATTTTCTGAATAATGCACATTATGTTGCAGGGATTTCAGATTATATCATATTTTACATGATGAAAATTCATTTGTTGGTTTAATATGCAAGAGTTTTCTTATAACTTTCTGAAATATCCAGATGTTGTGTTTATATGCAAAAAATTTTACCAAAAGATAAGAACTTTGTTAATTCATGCAACATGCTCAGTGCTTAAGAACTTGACAAATATCTTTTTGTTATTAACATTATTGGAGCTTTAACACCTGTAGTGGCTCAGTTCAAGCTCTGAGTAACACTGACCCTGGTTCAGTAGATTAGTATGTATCTAAATTAGCTCCAGCTCCACCAGTGCTGTTTCAGTCCACTTCTCTACACATTTCCTACTGAGCCATACTGCTCATGCAGATTCTGACACCACTGAGGAGTCTACATCAGCTGAGACATGTTGCATTTGCATATAATGGAAGAAAATCCTCCTGGCTCACCTAGGAGTTATTCCAGCTTGTTAGCCTACACCCAACATAGGTATCGGAACTTTGCACATTCCAAATCATCGCTTGTCCCACGGTTTGAGTGTGAATCAGGTTGAAGAGAACAGTGTGTTCCCTGATGGCTGCTCATTTCAGGTGTATGAAGGGTACCTGACAGATGCCGCCAGAACACTGGGGACTCCTTTGTCAGAGTGGCCACCTAGAATTTTAAAATGGAAGAGCAGATTATACATAGGAGACACGTTTTATCTCAAGGAAATTCATATATGGGCATGCATATATGTTGTATACACGTATGTACATTGTGTATATGTGCATATATGTATTGTGAGCAATAGGAGGAGGAACCATGATCCTGCTTACACAAGCATGTGTATACAAGCATGTGCACAAGCATGTGTATACATGTGTGCTTTATATATGCTTGTGTTGTATCTGTATAGTCAGTGCTTTGTATCCAGCAGTTCCACATCTTTAGAGTCAATCAAATACTGATGAAAATACTTGGGGGAAGATTTCATCTCCACTGAACATGCACAAACATTTTTCTTGTCATTATTATCTAATCTATGCTGGGTAATAACCATTTCCATAGCATTTACATTGTTTTAGGTTTTATATGTAATGTAGATATGATTTAAAGTATGGGAGCATATGGTGAGTTACATGCAAACACTATACTATTTTATGTAAAGGACTTGAGCAGCTGCAGATTTTGGCATCTGTGGTGGCCTGGTAGTCAATCCTCTGCAGATAATGAAGATTGCCACCTCCGAGTGAACAGGGAGTAGAATGTGGTTGACTCCCATCCTTTTGTCCACTTCTTTCTGAGTTTACACATCTCACCATCCCAGGCCACCACCTACACCCAACCACTATCTCCTCTTATGAAGAATGATGAGTATTCCCCTGTTGTAGTCAGGGTTTGCAAGGGAGTAGATTTAATACAGGACACATAAGTCATAGGAGTATTTTATAATATTCACCAAATGTCAAATGCAGAGGAGTGCAAGAGATTTGTTCATGCAATAGAGACCCAAAGAATCCAGCCAAGGGCCTGGATCCCGTGGCAATGTCCTATACTAGTTCATATGAAGACTTAGAACCCATGGTAATGTCCTCTACAAATCCAGCTGGAGGCCTGGAGCCCATTGTAATGTCTCAAGCAAGTCTGAATCAAGGATCTGCACCAGGAAGGTCCAAACACCAGCAGTACAAGTTAGAAAGTCTGCCATGGCAGGGTGAAGGATCTGTGCCACCAGGCTGAGGGATCTGCACTGGAGCCAGGAAGCAACACTCAAGGCAAAGACTGCTCCCCAGAAGAGAACAGAAGCTATCTCAAGAGACAGTGAGGACCTGAGCTCCTCTGACAATGAGAACAGTCAAATTCATATCAGGAAAACTAGCCGTGGCAAGCTTCTTCAGGAGAATCAACAGCATGCAGTCTTCCTCTCCCATTCTCCCTTATGTCATTGGCATCAATCCTCTGGTGGGTCTTCCACATTCAGAACCACACTGACTTAGTTCAGCTGGGGATTTCCACTTAAGTTGACCATTAGTTAATCCACCACACTCCCTAAATTCGCATCTACTTGGACTCTCATGATTGCACCTTATTTGGAGATAGCATCTCAGCAGGTGTAAATAGTTGAAGACCTCAAGAAGAAATCATGCTGGATTTAAGGTGGACCCTAACTTCAATGTCTGGTGTATTAAAAGGACAGAAGAGGACACAGAGGCACAGGTACCAAAGCCATGTGGTGACAGAGACAGGGGTATGGAAATAAACACAAGTCAAGGAACTCCCGGAGCTATCAAAGAGCAATAGGAGGAGGAACCATGATCCTGCTTACACTTGGATTTAGACTTCTGGCCTCCTGATCTGGGAGAGAACTTTCTGGTGTTTTCAACCAACAGATTTTGGTACTCTGTTATAGTAACCAGAGCACTCACATAGTTGTCTCACCATGATAGCCTCCCAGTGAGGATCTTGCCTTTCAGCACACCAGGCATTCTCCATCTGTCTTCTGCATAAGGGCCAGACAAATCTTCCTAAATTATATATCTGATCACTTAACCAACCCTAACCCTGATACTTAAATTCTTTGATCGAGGCCCCGTTCTTTTCCACTATTAAAGCCCAGACTGCTAATACAGCTCCCCAAGCATTTGCACCTCCAGTCTATTCCCCCTCCTTTCCCTTCACATGCACCATGTCCAAGCACACTAAGAGACTTGGAGCCCTTTGGCTCCTCACTCCTATGCCCTCCTACTCTCCTTTTGGACCCTGTTTAGACAGCCCATCCTCTTAGATTTTCTTAACCATCCTATTCTGCTCCTCTCATTAAAACTCAATGCATTCTATGCAAGATTTCTCAAATTTCAAGTATGCCCAACTCCCCTTAGACTTTTCCACATCTGTGTGCAGCTAAATGTTATAGTATTTTTTTAAAGAAATGGATTCATTTTTAAACTCAAATTTATTTTGAAAATTAAAACCCCTTCCATCATGACAAAGAAAGGAGGATCCAACTCCACTTTTAAAACAAAACTGTAACTGTAACTGCAAATGAAATAATGCTATTACAATTACAGCTAGATACCTGTGAGACCTGTTTTCACTTTAGGAAAAGAGAGTAGTGAGTTAAAGTCTTTCTCTTCATCATTATCAGAAGAATTCAGAAAGAACTGACATAGGGATAATGTTGTCACTGTTTAAATCAATGCCCCTTAGTATCAGGCCATCCACCCCTAAGGTTGGATTACCTGGAACTCTCACTCACAGGAAACATAGGGAGGCTCTTGCTTGTCGGTCATCTGTCTCCTTCCTCAGAAGCAGCCTCCTGGGACACAGGGACAGTCCCCACCACCTAGCATAATGCTGGCAATGATGCGGGTGCTCAGTAAATACCTTGTCTAAATGAAGGCAGAGACAACTGGGAAGGATAAGATCGTATGGCTAATCATGAAACAAGCATGTTCTCTTGTCAACCTTTGGCAGGGAGGGGAGTTGGAAGCACAAAAGTGCACTGAGGTTGTTGACATCATGTTTACGCTGAAACTTGGAAACTCCTGATGCCCCTTCTCAGCCAGCTGTGACCCACTGGAACTTGGAGTCAGAACTGTTCAGAAAAAGAGCTGTTTCCTTTTCTATGGGTTTGTTTCCATCTCTATCCTGCTTCCACCTACAAGAACAAGTGGAAGAACAGACAGCAATCATCCTTTTCTATTTACTTGCAAGGAGATCCAAAATGAAACAGCTATCTTCCCGCTCGCACTGGCCTGGACTTGATACCAGAAGACCATCACAGGGTCACCTGGAGAACAGGGGCTCAAAGCTCTGTAAGGAAAGCCAGATCTGTGGCAGCTGCTGACAGAATGCCCATGCAGGGAAGGATTTGTGCTAAAACTTCTCTCCTTACACACTTTAGTCGAATGCCAAGTCACTCAACCTGAAACTGTCTTCTGAAAGTGTGTGAGTGTGTGTGTGTGTGTGTGTGTGTGTGTGTGTGTGTGTGTGTGCGTGTGTGTGTGTGTATGTATATTGCAAAGACTATTCAGGGGAAATTATTTTTCTGCTACATGCTGAGTTTCCTGCATCTTCCTCCTCCTGTGATAGCATGTCCACAGTCAACAGGATGACCTGGCCACACACTGAAGGTTCCTATGTGTCCTGCAACCATCTCTTCTTGTCCTGCACATCATGAAAGTGTTGGCTGCTCACAAGATGCTCTGCTGATTTCCCTGGTGAAAAGTGCCAACTTTTTGTGCAGTGGGGGACAGTCTGCCTGTATCTGACTATTTCACAGACTACATGGTTCGTTTGTGTTGCTATAACAAAATACCTGAAGCTGACTACTTCATTAAGAAAAGAGGTTTATTTGTTCCATAATTCTGGTGGCTAAAAAGTCCAAATGGCATTGTGCCACCATCATAGCTGCATTACAGAGAAATGGAAAGGGAAGTAGAAGCATGTAAAATGGGCCACGCACATGGATGGCCATGCTTTATACCAGTCCACTATCACAAGAATTAACTCTCTCCTATAAAACCAATGCACTCTGCACAGCCAGCATTAATCTATTAATGAGTGGAAACTCTCAAAGTTTCCTACACCTCAGCACCACCACTCTGAAGACCAATCTTCAACACAAGAACCTTCAGGGGGGAAATCATAATAGTCAAGTTGTGGCAACTTTGCACATTGATCTGTTTCCAGGAAATAGGTAGACTTCAGGAAGGCATTGATTCTGTGGATCCTTTTGGTTAAAAAAAAAAAAAAAGAATACTGCAAAGTATTGTATTCAGGATAATGGAATGGGAATCCTATTCTGTTCCATCACTATTTGAGGCACTTGTGCGTTCGTTAACAAAATAAAGATGCTTCCCTCAGTGGAAAGACATACAATTAACAACAAATATAAAATGCAATCTCATATAATGAGGCAGCAGGGAAAGACTTTGGAAAGACTTTGGAGTAGGGTAAGGCAGGCTGGCAGTGCAGCTGCCAGCACAGGCTGCAGTGTAAATAGACCACCAGGGCAGGTACCATGAGGAAAAAGTTTGGGGTTTAGGGCTTGATGAAGTGGGTCAAGAGGCTGTCTGCAGAAAGTACTCCAGATAGAGTTTCCAGCCACAACCAAGAACCTGAGACAGAGTCTGCCCACAGAGGTTCCAGAACCAGCAAGGAAGCCAGCACCACTTCAGTTGTGAATGAGAGATGTGGAAGGTCACGAATGTGGGCTAATTTTGTGTTGTCTTGGCTGGGCCATGGTACCTCGATATGTGTTCATTCTGAATGTTTCTGTGAGGGAGTTTGTAGATGAGATTAACATTTATATTGGTGGCATTGAATAAAGCAGGTGGCCCTCTACAATGCAGTGGGCCTCATCCAAACAGCTGGTGGCTTTAAGAGCTAAAAGACTGATCTCTCCCAGCCCCAGGGAAGAGGGAATTCTGCAGAAGACAGTGTTCAAATTTGAGCTGCAGCTTTGGATCATCCCCAGTCAGCCTTTCCGTCTGCAAGGTTTGAGTTTTCTAGTTTTCATAATCGCATTAGCCAATTCATTCAACTAGATCTCTTTCTCAGTGTATACGCATCCTATCTATTTCTCTGGACAGCGCTGACAATAATCAGAAGCAAGACCGTGGGCATCTTGCAGATCCTTAGCCATCGCAGTTGTTTCCATGGGGCATTCAGGATGTTGGGGCATTGGGATACCCTCCTCCCTTTATATTAGCTATAGGCTCCTAACCACAGGAAGCTGAGCAATTCCTTGGGAATATGGAATGGAAAGCAAGACCTTTTATTTTATGACCTTTGACCTAAACTTACCTCCCCAATTTGTAAAAACATGTAATAACCTTTTTCCTCCCAAACCATGCTGTATGCTAATAGCATCCGATTGCATTGAAAATGGCAAGTCAGAGTGTGCAGGGCTCAGGAGGCAGGCACCTCAAGAGTTTCTTAGCCACAGCCCATGTTCTTGGATGAGTCAGCAAAAAGCCCCAGCAAGAAGCACTAGAGCCACTGGCCAAGCCTGCTCCGAGTTCTCCCTGGCCCCAGTGCACCTGTTTGGGTCAAGACTCATCTTCTCCCTGCCAAGGGCTGCCTGGCACCTCTTTCATGAAACCATCACACATTGAAAAAGGAATTTTCTTTCCCTGCTTCTGATCTTCTACAGTAACCAGTGACTATCTTCATCCCTAAATGCAGGGACACAACTTTTTCCATTCTGGACCCTGCTCCCAGGGCTTTTGGGAACTTAGCTCCCAGGGGCATCCAATAAACACTTGCAGAAGAAATGAAGAAAACCCTTGAGGACATGGAAGTAGATCCACTAGTGTGGCAAGGAGTGATGAAG
>RJWT010055352.1:0-10174 GCA_004365215.1 Cuniculus paca
GGTCATGGCCTTCCCAGACCTCCATGTAAAGGTCACTGGGTCACCCCATTGCAGAACCCAGAAAAACCTTCTGGGGTCCCATCTAGAGGCCTGACCTCAGAAGCACCATTTTACTTTTTTTTTTTTTTGCGGCACCGGGGATTGAACTCACGACCTTGTGCTTGCCAGGCAGGCGCTTAGGCCGCTGAGCTAGATCCCCGGCCCAGAAGCACCATTTTAGCATAATTACTAGCCAGATCCAAAGTGACCAGAGGCACAGGGCCTCTATTCTGATATGGAGAGAACACATATCCTGCCTGCTTAGCGATTACCTCAGTGTCACAGACAAGGTGACACAGGGGACCCTGAAAATGCTTTGCCAACAGGCACCCCCTGCAGTCCCCTGAATGCAGGAATCCGGGGTCAGGGCGGCTGGTTGGTGGGTCCCTGGCAGGATGCCTTGTCTGCTGCCTACCCTGGCACATCTCATGAGGCCTTCTTGCCAGCACTCTGTCAGGGTGCTGGAGGGAAAGTGACCGTCTCTCTTCATTGGAAACATGGGTCCATACCGCGCAACCCGAAATGTCTAACACCTTTGTCCTGACCTTTGTCCTTTAGGTGGAGCAGAAACTCAAGTTGTTCAAGGCAGCATGTGAGAAGCATCAGCACCTCTACCGCCTGGCCATGACAGGCGCTGGCATTGACCGCCATCTCTTCTGCCTCTACGTGGTCTCCAAGTACCTCGCCGTGGAGTCCCCTTTCCTGAAAGAGGTCAGTTGTCTTCTGGGACACAGACCAAAGAAAGTGGGCCTGTGGGCAGAGCTGTCACAAAAATAGAAGATTTGAGCTACAGCTTCAGTAGTGCATTTTTTCAATGACTTTTCATGCTTTGCTGTCAAACTCACTCTCTGGACTTAATAGATGTGAACAAGCACATAAGTTGTTTTTTTTTTTTTTAAATTTTTTTTGCGGCACCGGGGATTGAACTCATGACCTTGTGCCTGCCAGGCAGGTGCTTAGGCTGCCGAGCTAGATCCCCGGCCCAAAGCACATAAGTTTAAATGATAGTAAGAAAGGAGTTCTGAGCATCTGTCACCTTTTGTTTTTGTCTTAGTTACTTTTCTCTCATTGCCGAGGCAAAATACCTTACACCTAAAGTTAAAGAGGGAAAGGTTTACTTAGCTCACAGTTTGTAGAGGTTTCAGTCCATCATCAGCTGGCTCCAAGGCAGAGTGGCATGGCAGACAGGCATTGCGGAGGAGAAACAGTTCATGGTGAGCAGAAGGTAGAAGGTAGCAAAGCAACAGGCACAACCACAGCTCTTTCTATCCCCTGTATCTTATATCTTAGGGCAGGTAGGGTGGGCAGCACTCATACCCTTAATGCTAGTGCCCTAGAGCTTAGCGATGAACTGGGCATCAATTCCAGTGTCACACATTCTAGATTTAGCCACCTCTAATGAAGCCCCACCTATGACTGTATGAGGCTTTGGGGGGACATCTAGACACCAGCCATAACAGTTTACATTTTGTTACTGTACTTTTGAGACAGGGTCTTGCTGGTAGCCCAGGCTGCCCTTGAACTCACAATTCTCCTGCCTTCTGAGCGCTGGCATTTGAGGCATGAGACACAATGTCCCAGCTTTAATCACCTTTGTTTATAATGTGGTTTATTTCATAGTATGTTTATACAGTTCAATATTTAAAAGTGGTTGTATTTAATAACCAGCTTGGAAAAGATCCCTGAAAATTTAGCATTTGTTTCCCAGGAGCTGGTACAAGTCTGGTGCCACCACCCGCAGTCCAAATCACATCAAAACACATCTGCCGCCTTCTCTGTCTGAGGTGCCGTGTGGTGCATTGGCCCCAATGCAGGGGCCCTCCCTGGCTCTGCAGCATTTCTACAGATACACTGCCCTGAGCCAGCAAGGCCTTTGGGAGCTCCAGACTTCTGGTGTCCCCTTAACCAGGCAGGCCTTTTGTTGTCCACTCAAGCTGAGGTCCTCAGGACAGAAAGAGTTGAGGAAAGTGTCATTTCAACATTTCCTTCCTCCCTTCCTCCTTCCTTTTCTTCCTTCCTTCTTTCATTTTTGCAGTACTGAGGATTAAACCAAGGGCCTTCGCTGTGAGCTACACATTTTATTTTGAGACGGGGTCTCACTATGTCACTGAGATGCCCAGACTGGGTTCAAACTTGCGATTCTCCAGCCTCAGCCTCTCGAGTGCAGGCATTGTAGGCATGCACTACCATGCCCAGCTTCATTTCCTGTTTAATTCACCAGGTTTTATCTGAGCCTTGGCGACTATCTACAAGCCAGACCCCACAGCAGCAGGTAGAGCTCTTTGACTTCTCGAAGTACCCAAACTACGTGTCTGGTGGAGGGGGCTTCGGACCGGTAAGTACAGCCAGGGGCTGCGACCCACATTCCCAGGGAGACCTGCTGGGCTTGTCCTCTGATGACGTACGTAAACTCGCTGGCTCTGCAGGTTGCTGACGACGGCTACGGTGTGTCATACATCATCGTTGGAGAGCACTTCATCCACTTCCACATTTCTTCCAAATTCTCCAGCCCCGAGACAGTAAGTATGAAAACAATTTATTTTTCTAGTAACGATGGAGAGTTTTTACTTGTGAAGGAAGCACACATAGTTAATTTATCAGAAATTTTCAATGCCATTATCCCCGTGTACTGGTTTGAACATTTTCAAAAATCCTCGTAACCTCATTTGAGAGAAATGAATTTTATTGGGCTTCCTCTCCTCACCTCTGCTGGGAGGAGTGATCTGAAAGCTTAATCTTCATGTGCTTCTGGAACTTTCAAACTCTATAACTTTTGGAAGGTGGACCAAGAACAGTGTGTACAAGCCAGGAACTACACTGTCATGATGGAGCAGGGGATCCGCAGTGTCCTTCATGGATGGGACAAGTCACCTTCTTCCTTGTGTGGCGCCCTTCGTCCTTGTTTATAGTCTCCTTTCCACTTCCCATTTCCCACTTCGAGCAGTGCCAAGTTCACTTTTTTAACTAAAATAAGAGTAATTCGTTAAAGACAATTTATCAAGAAGGAGATAGGTAATGGGAGGGGGATGCAGGGAAAAGGTCACCACTGGGACGCTGGGATTCATTGCTTTTCTTTTCTTTTTTTTTTTTTTTTGTGGCGCCAGGGATTGAACTCACAACCTCATGCTTGTCAGGCAGGCACTTAGGCCACTGAGCCGAATCCCCATTCCTGGGATTCATTTCTTTACTGTGTTTTATGGAATGCAGTGACGCCAGGGAAGCACCAGGGACCCTCACCAACCCAACACCTGTCACCTCGTCACCCTCTGTTAACGCTTCAGCCAGAGCTTAGAGTACTGGCAGAAAGGCATTTGGATTAAATCCTGAGTCAGATTAGAAACATCAAGGCTTGAAACGCAGCAGTTTCAACATGCTAACATGCTTTGCTTTTTGTTTTTGAACTGAAGGATTCTCACCGCTTCGGGAAGCACCTGAGAGAAGCCATGAGCGACATCATCGCCTTGTTTGGGCTCACAGAGAATTCCAAAAAGTAATTCCCCAGGCACTGCTGTGAAGGGAAACGGACTCTTCTGAAACAAACCAAATGAAGAATGGGTATTAATCCTGGGTGTGGTTCAGGATGAAAGTTGCTCTTAGAAAAGTGAGAAGTTTTCCTTCCAGAAAAGGCTTGTGGTTTCTGTCTTCCTGGAGCCATTGGCACACTGTGAAGTGCGACCCTACTACTTCCGGGTTGGCCCTGGACATAGCACCCCCTGCTTGTACTTCTTAAGGGATTACAGTGTTACTGAGTTAACAAAGGAATTAGTGGGGTCGTGGCTTCACATTCATTGGAAATGTAAATGACATGATTCCTCCGGAGGTGACCAAGTACCTGGTACTTGCTCATCACAGCAGTGTAAACTTCGGCCTCATGAAAAAGAAATGTTGTTCCCATTGGCAGTGATAACAGTTACAGCTAACACACAATGCACTAACTGAAAACGCTGTGCTTGGGGTTTGTCGCTGGGGGCGATGGTCCTCGGTTTGGTAGTCTGTGACTGCATCTCCGTGCTTGAAGCAGGTTGTAAACCTCAGCCTTAGAGTTCTGAGCCTGCATGTCTTCAGACCTAGTGCCTTAAATAAAGGCCCTCAGGGCAGGTGGGGGAGGGGCATGGGAAATTTTATTTTGTGTCATCCTTGGGTGGAGCTGGGGTGGGGGGTTGTTGCTCCCTTCTCAGTTTAATGAGTGTGGCTAACCCTAAGTAAGTGTTTGCTATGGTTCCCCTCCCCTAGAAGATCAGTCCCCCTGCCAGGGGCTGTGATGCTGGGTTCCCTGCCTTGGCCACGCTTTCTGTCATTGTTAGGCCACAGACGAGATCAGTTACGTCAGAGAGGGGAGCGAAGGACACGATGGCCAGATATGACCTATCTGGAGACATGGCTGAAGAATAAAATACTATGCATGCCTCAGGATGAACGTGTCCCCTTGCTGACAGTGAGGAGAGCCAGGCTCTGGCCACTGGGACAGCAGCAAAGCTTGAGGAGAGGGCAGGTCAGCCTCGCCGTGGCCTGGAGGTGGAGGTCCTGGACACCAGCAGGATTTCCTTCCTTCGATCCCACCTGGTCAGTGAAGACTTGCTCCTGTTTCCAGAGGAGCTGGAGGTGGTTGGAAACGGCAGGCTGGGTCCTCTGGGTGACAGACCCAAGTGTCACAGGTGATGGGTGCTAGGTCCACACAGCCTGTCCTTAGATAGGAGTGCCTTTATCGAAAGCGCCTGACTGACTGCAAAGCAGGTATGCACTGATCATCTTCCATATTTACTGTAGACACAAAGATCATGGAGTAACATTCCCACTGCCGCTGTCTGGCCTGTCATGACAAACTTAGCTGTCTGTTTTTTAAACTGTGTATTTATTTCTCTGACCACTTTGTCCTCACCGGCTTTGCCCCCCTTGTTGCTTCTATGCTCTGGTGGAATAAAAGTGCAGGTGGAGTACAGGAGAGCATACAAGGCACTTGTTAATGAAAAGATGCGTACTTATTTGTGTATATTTTGCAGGGTAAAAATCCCACTTGAATGGGCCAAAGATTTTTTTCCTCTTAAAATTAAGAAGGAATGAAAACAGAAGGAAAAAGAAAAAGAAAGTAACATTCCCCCAATCTTCTGTGGTGTACAGTGAGGCAGGTTTGGGGAGAAATGACCGCCTCTGCCTAGGCCAAGTGTAACTTCCGGCCAAGAGGCAGCAGCAGGCAGCAGTTTCTATCCAAGCCACCTGGATCGTGAAGTGGTCACCACTGGTCACTGACCAGTCTGTCACCACGTGTTCACATATGAATTCAAGTGTAGACATGTTAGTGCTCAAATGTGTTTGGGCTTCTTTCTCAGGTTTTACATGTTTCAAATGTAATCGTTGCTAATCAGTGCAGTTATCAATGCAGTTTTATATTCTTTAAAAGAAAGAAGAGTGGGTTTTTATTGTACATGTCAAAAGGGGGAGGTAAGAGTATTATGTATTTAATTTAATTTGGAACAAATGGTAGTCTTAACTCAGCCACTGTTTGAATTTGTTAACCTTAATCTGTCCTTGGCATGTAAATACCATATGCTCTGTGGATGTCTTAGAAATGCATGATGTGAATGTAGGTTATCATTAATAAAACATTAATCTCTTGTCTACTATAGTATGTGTTTCTGTCTCCCTTGTTACACGGATGAGGGGGATTATACATCAGGTACAACCTCCGGAGCAGGCAGAGTGGACAGCTTTGTGCTCCTGCTCTTGGGTGGGAGGAAAAATGTCCAAGTAGAGCCTGCTGATTGGCATTTACATTCCTCTGTTCCTTTGCCCAGTGCCTGGTACAGGGTAGGTGCTCAGCAAATACGTGTCAAGTGATGAATTTCAATGTCTTTGGCAGATTTCAGGAACACCTGTCAAGGCACTGGGAATCCACCAGCAGCCCTGCCAGGTTCCAGCTGCGGGCTCCAGTTCTGGGGAGAAGCTAGAAGATAGAGCCCGCCAATGGCAAGGATCTTAGGTACTGTGGGAAAAGCAAGAGGACGCTCTGGAGAGGGGGCGGAGTGTGTATCCAGATGGGCTGGTGGAACAGTGAGGAAGGCACCTGATTTAGAGTGGGTAAGAGACAAGACAGAGCTGTCAGAACATCTAGGGACAGGCACACCGTGTGCACCTGGCATGACACCGCTCAGTCAACGCCCAGCTGGAGAGTAAACGTCGACCCTTGTCAGTTGACGGCTTGCTCAGGCTTTCCTTGGGCTCTGACTGCGAGCAGCTTCCTTTACGTCCCGAAGGTTTGGGAAGCACCAGCTGGCTTCTCAGGCTTGTGGCTGAACTCAGCTGGGATGCACATGTGTGATTATTTCAGCCATAAAATGGGAGTGAGACCATCCCACATACGCAGATACCGGGAAATGACAGCCGAACAGCAGTGAGACTGGGGATAGCAGGTTCTAGAGAATGGCGGTGTTATCAGTAATGTTGAGACACTTCAGTAGGAGAGTTATGTCATTTATAACCAAGGGAAAGGCTACCCTGATTTTCATCTGAAAAAGACACTAGAACTTCTGTATAATGTGGCCCCACAGCACAGGTGCAGAGAAAGTTTTACCAAATTCTACCCCACATTCCAGCCACACAACCAAGCGAATAGCTTCAAGTCCAGTGCATCTGTGATTAACTAGTCGCCTGGACTATATTATAGATGGTTCATAAGGTGGGAGCATCACAACGGTGAGAAATTTGTTTGTCCTAGGGATTGAACCCAGAACCTTCTCACTGAGCTACATCCACAGCATTTTCTAGTTTGTATTTTGAGACCATGTCTCACTAAGTCAGGCTGGGCTCAAACAGCTGAACTCCGTGGTTCAACCTCCCAAGAGTGCTGGGGTTACAAGAGTGCACCCCCACTCCAAACGCCGGCGTTGAGTTGCTTCCATTCCATGCTCCAGCGTTGGAAGGTTGTACCAGCAAACCCGTGCCTCTGTCCAGTGGCGATACTTTGTCTTGAGAGCTCGAAGTGTAGAAAGGATTATCTTAAAGATTGAGGTCAGATGTCAAGATAGGGGAGTCCCAACCCGGGATATAGTTCAGTGGCGTAAGGGCAAGCCTGGCAAGCGCAAGGTCCTGAGTTCGATTTCCGGGACCAAGAAAAAAATAAGATAGGGAATCCCAGCTACAGCTGCTTCAGATTTTCTGCGGGGGGCCTCAGTTTCCCAATTTGAGCCAGGAGCCGCTGATCCCTGGAGTGATCACCCACTACGGTGAAGCTTCGGCCCCGCCCCGCCCCTCCAGGCCCCGCCCCTCCAGGCCCCGCCCACCCAGTAGTCGCTGGCCACGCCCCGTGCGGTACAGATTCCGCCCCTCCCCAGAGGCCCCGCCCCTTCTCCAACCGCCAACGGCTGCTGCTCTTGAGGCCGGCAGTAGGCGGCCCAGGTGCGAGCCCCGAGGGTCACTGACTGCGGCCCTCGTCCGGTTTCCCGCTTGCCCCGGCAGGCCGCGTCCCCGAGCTGCAGGCGGGGAGGGCGCGACGGGACCCTTGCCCAGCGGGCGTTGGCCGGCGCCCCTCACCCGGCCGCTCGTGGCAGTGCGCGGGGCGATGCCCGGCGCCGCGTCCCTGTGCGGCCATGGAAGAGGCCCCTCTGCTGGGCGCCCTGCCCGGCCCCGACGGTGAGACGGCCGCCGACCTGTTCGGCCCCGAGCGCGCGTCGGAGGCGGAGGGCCGGGCCCCGAGCCCCGCCGCGGCGCTGCCGCCGGAGCAGGACCAGCTGCCGGTGCTCAGGGACGCCTACCTGGGTGTCGCCGCCGCCGGCGAGGAGCCACCCGCCGCGGAGGACGCCGCGCCGCCGCCCGCCTACAGCCTGCGCGTCCTGTCGTCGCTGCTGCCCGCGCCGCTGGGCCCCGGGGTGCGGGTGATCCCTGTAAGCGGCGGCTCCCGGGGCGCCGCCCTGCCCCCGTCCCCCGGGTCTACGGCGGGAGCCGCCTGGCGGGCGGGCGTCCCGGGTCGCACATCCGGCGGCTCAGCGGGGCACAGAGCGCCCTGCCTTCTCCCTGCCCTGGGCGCGGAGCTGGCAGCTCGCGAGCAGGTGTGTTGGCTCGGGTCCGTTGTCACACCGGCCCTGGGGAAGAAGCCCCGCTCAGTGGTAGCGCAGTGAGGGTTCCGTGCTTGCATCTCAGATTTTAGCGTTTGGTTTTGATGCTGGGGTTGGAGACCAGGGCCTCGCTCATCCCAAGACAGCGCTCTGCCTCTAAGTTACATCCCCACACCCCCAGCCCTTCTCGCTTTTTTGTTTTTTCCCTCCTTTAAATATATCGGGCTTGTTATTCACACCAAGGACTCGATGTTTGTGTTTGTTGGACCGGGGATTTAGCCCAGCGATTCGAGTGCTTGCCTGGTAAGCGCAAGGTTCTGAGTTCGATCCCCGGTACCAAAAGGAAAAAAAGAAATCAAGGTGTTGTTGAGGTCGTCCCTCTGGAAGTAAGGGCTGGGTCTTCAAGCCCATGTAATAAAAATCAGAGCTTGAGTAAATTTTGCTGATTTAGCTAATCACCCTCTTTGGCTACAGAGAGTCACAGCTAATGCTCTGCTTTCTTCTTGCTGAAACTGAAAGAATCAGGTGCCCTCACCCTTTCTTTCTTCTTATGAAATGAATCAGATTTCCAAGTAAGCAAAATGTGCATTCCACCCCACCCCCCAAAGTCCATCTTAGAACACTGGATTGTACCTCAGTTCAAGCATTTTAGGATCTAGTAAGCTTTTGTGGAAATTTTTTTTTTTTTTGGTGGCACCGGGGATTGAACTCGCAACTTTGTGCTTGCCAGGCAGGCGCTTAGTCCGCTGAGCTAGATCCCTGGCCCTTGTCTTTTTGAGACAAGGTTTCAGGCTGGCCTTGAGCTTACTTTGCAGCCAAGGCTGGTCTCAAACTCACAGATCCTCCTGTCTCAGCCTCCCGAGTGCTGGGATTACAGGCGTGAGCCACCACACCCAACAGGAATATTTTTCAATTGGTGCTGAGATGACTGGAGCTTTACTTTGTATGGCATATGCCACAGCTGCAGAAGTTCAGATTTCTGCTTTTCTGGTTCTCTTTTGTCCTAATCTATGCTCTAGTGTACAGGTAAAGGCGGGGTAGAGCCTGAGGCCTCTGCCGGTCTCAGTTTGATCTTAGAGGACCAGTGGGAAAAGACATCTCTCAGAACCTTTTCCAGCTGGCTCCAGACCTGAGAAACCCATTTTGCCACCAGACAGAGCTGGGGTCCCACCACCTTCTGCCTGTTGGTCCTAGCTCAACTCTTGTCCCTCAGAGACTAGGGACAGGGCAGAGGACTAGCTAATGTAAAAGACAGTACAGTACTCCCCTGATATCATCCAGGTTTGACAGATTGCTGGTCTGACAAAAGAGAGGCTTTGCTTTTTGAATTTTTATGGACTGTTTGCTGATTAATAAAATGAAAAATATAGAACTTCATTCAAACAGGGCCTTCATCTTAAAGTAAATACCCAGATGAATGAATTGCTTATTTTCTCCCCCTTCCCTGGACATATATTTGCACTATTGCCCTTCATTTAGATTCATTCTGTAAAAGCAGAATTTTACTGTAGTATAAATGGTTGAGACAGTGCATAGACTCAAAGACATGATATAGCATTTGTTGATTATAGGGAGATAAGTGAAATCTAAATTTTGATGGGCTGTGCATGGAAAGTTCCCTAAAGTAGCAAACAGAAGAAAAGTTCAAGGTTTCTGCATTTTATAAGATTTGGGATGTTTAAAATAAACCTACAACTTAACTCTAGTTAAAATTTTTCTGTCTCCTCTAAGATTTATTCCCAGGTGCTAATCTGCCAGGGTAAGAATTTGCTGGTCCATGGTAACTGCTATTGTATGGGCGTCCACATTTGAGTTACCCCCATGTTTGGCAAGGTGGTCTCTATTCTGTGATTTTCTGTGAGGGCTTTGGGATGTTACTTTGGCATCAGCACCCATTTTGAAGGCCCCTGATCAGCCTTCTTGGGAGGCTTACCTGTGTTCTGACAGGCGTCCCAGGTAGGTAGGGTTGAACTAGGTAGGGACCTTCCTTGCACTATTAGCAGATGCTCAAAGGAAGCATCTCAATTTTAAAACGCTCAATTCTGATGGTAATTTTTTTAACCATTGGAACTTTTCACTATTTACAA
>RJWT010055353.1:0-10155 GCA_004365215.1 Cuniculus paca
AGAGTAATGAAATTACAGGTGGAGTGTTACTACCACACCTGGCCTTCCTTATCAGTATTTCCATTTAGGAGAGCTAGGAGTCTAGCAAGGTTCCAGAGGGAGATCTTTCAGTAATTCCCTTAAGTATTCTTATATTAAACAATGTGACAAAATGCTTCAGATGTGTGGTGCTGATAATTAAATTCAGAACCTAAAAATGCTAAGTCTTGGCTCTACCACTCATAACCACAGCTCGTGTAAGATTTAAATTGTAGGTCTCCAGGTACTCTAATTAATTCTTAAAATGAGTTTGAGTTTGTCTTTTGCTGCCTTTTGTTGATTTTGTGTATTTTAGGTCATTTTTATGAGAAGTCTTGGTTGCTACATTAGCACTTTCTTTTTCTCTCCTGTTTTATTTTTTATTTGTTTATTTTTTTCCCTCTTCTGTTTTAAAGACAACCCTCTGTGTATTTGCTTAACAGTGAGGACAAAATGCTACATTTGAATATGAATGGATTTTTTACTTAGAGCTTTGATGCCCATGATTGGGCGAGTTGTTTGTTTTTGAGACCAGGTCTTGTTGTGTAGTTCATGCTGTCCTTTGCTGTGTACCCTAAACTGGCCTCAAACTCACTACAATCATCCTGCATCAGCCTCCCAAGTGCTGGGATTACGGGCGTGTGCCACCACACCTTGATGCCAGTGAATTATATTTAGTTCTGTTGTAATTTTTTTTTTGGTACCAGGGATTTCCGTTGTAATATTAAACAGATATGATCAGATGTACCATATATGCATATAGAGAAATGTCACAATGAATCCTATTTATAAAATTAATTTCTGTTGGTAATTACAAAAATGATTTACAAGCTAAATACATACAAATTACAAATGAATTAATCTGTCAGTGTTGCTTGTAGGAGTTCATTCTCAATACAAATCATATTAATCTATACTGGAAAGCCAAGCGAGGTAGCACGCCCCTGTAATCCGAGGATTTGGAGGCTGAGGCAGGATCACTGAGGTTAAGGACAGCCTGAATTACAAAGTGAGACCCTGTCTCAAAAACAAATAAAAATAAAATACACTACAAAGCCTTCAACTTTTTGCAGCACAGATATGAAAGATAGTGCCGTGTTATTTGAAAGTGGGGAGGAGGAAGGAGATTGATCTTTCCTCACTTTTATCAGGAAAAAGAATATCCTTTCCATAATTGTAAATGTTCTAGTTGGCAGCTTGTCAGCATTTGTATGCCAAGATTGTTGGGGATTCTGTGTTGTCCCATAGATAGATTTTGATAGATTTGATAGGTTTTGACCCTAGGGTATAAAATATGTTTTGTTTGCTGTTAGGAAGAATAGGAAATCAAAAAAGTGTTTTGCTGTTACCTGAGAACTTGTTCAGGCAGCTGGGTGGGGTGGCATACGCCTGTAGTCCCAGCATTCGGGAGGCTGAGGCAGGAGAATTGCTGCAAGTTTAAGGCCAGCCTGGGCTACAAAGTGAGTTCAAGGCCAGCCTGAACCATATAGTGAAATCTTGCCTCAAAAAAAGCAAAGCACTTGTTCAGATTTAGGGGTGGAGGGGTACTGGGGAATGAATGCCGGCCTCAATACATGCTTGGCCAATACTCTACCCCAGAACAGTATCCAGTGTTATGCGCACTGACACTCACGCTGTGTTGTATTGTGTTGTGTTGTGTTGTGTTTTGTTTTGTTTTGTTTTTGCGGCACCAGCGATTGAACTCACAACCTTGCGCTTGCCAGGCAGGTGCTTAGGCCACTGAGCTGAATCCCCAGCCCTTGTCTTTTTGAGAAAGGGTCTCGCTATGCCGTTCAGGCTGGGACTACAGGCTTGCACCACCAGGCCCTGCCTTTGTTTTGTTTTGTTTTGTTTTGTTTTGTTTGTTTTTGAGACAGAATCTTGTTAATTCCCAAAACTGGCTTCAAATTTGTAGTCGTCCTATCTCTGCCTCCCACATTTGGGAGCTGGCCTATCATACAATGTCTGGCTAGATTTTCTTAATAATTACATAAATTTAATAGTATTTATTGAAGAGTTGAAAAAGAGCCAGGCATGGTGGTACACGCCTGTAATCCCAGGACTCAGGAGACTGAGGCAGGAGGATTGCCACAAATTTGAGGCTAGTTTGGATTTCATAGTGAGTTCAAGGACAGTTTGAACTAAATAGCAAGGCCCTGTGTGCAAGGGAAAAAAAAGAAAAGAAAATCATTGATCTTGAGAAGTCTAGAAAGTACTTAAGTACTTAAATGGTTAATAGAGGTCGGGGTCAGGGGTCTAGCTCAGTGACCTAAGCACCTGCCTGGCAAGCACAAAGTCGTGAGTTCAATCCCCAGTGCTGCAAAAAATAAATAAATAAATAAATGGTTAATAGAAAATTTAATTTTTAAACTAAGTATTTCGGGTTTTTTGTTTGTTTGTTTTGGTACCGGGGATCAAACTCATGACCTCACGCTTGCCAGGCAGGCGCTTATTCTTCTGAACTAAATCTCCGACCCCAGTATTTCTGTGTTTTTATGACTTGAATGTTTTCTCATTTATTCTCTTATCTAATACTTAGAATCCTGAGTAGAAGTGCAGTGTAATTAATATCCCTACAATTTTAGCCATTGATTTAAGTTATATAAAAGGATTAAGAAATACAGGTGTATTACCTGGTTGGGCATCCTTTTGTTTAACTGTTTTATCCTCAAGACAGTTATTAATTCTAATTATTATGTATATTTTATATATATTATATGTATTTGTTTTGTATTGGTGGCTAAAACTAGAGGGAAGACATCAAAGGCATTTTAGAGGACTTTCATTATGATTAAAGGACCAGTCTTTTAGTGGTTCAGAATGGCTTCCTCTGCCTGGCGTGATCATACAAGCCTGCCTGTAAGCATAGCACTTGGGAGACTGAAGCAGGGAGATCACGAGTGCGAGGCTAGCCTGCGCAGTTTATATTAAGGAAGTTTTGAAGGAACTTTAGGACTTGGGCTGACGTCCCACTGGATTTTCACATGGCTCCTTAGTCTTCACATTTCTGCTTGTGTCAAGAATTGGCTGGTTTGGGATACATTTCTTAGTGACAGGTTCCC
The DNA here is from genome assembly GCA_004365215.1 of Cuniculus paca. Classification (NCBI taxonomy): domain Eukaryota; kingdom Metazoa; phylum Chordata; class Mammalia; order Rodentia; family Cuniculidae; genus Cuniculus; species Cuniculus paca. The sequence goes on from RJWT010055353.1 coordinate 3,081, forward strand.
TTAGTTTGGCTAAAGCCCTGTACCACTGTGGGCCACCTCCAGCCCCAGGTTTGTACCTAAGGCCTTTGCACTGAGCTACATTCCCAGCTATTCCTCACCGCCTTTTTGAGACAGGTCTTGCTCAGTTAGTAAATTCCCCAGGCTAGGGATTTGAATTTGTATTAGTACCTCAGTGTCCCAGTGTGCTGGGGTTATAGGTGCATACCACCAAACCCAAATCCTAGTACTTTGTTTGTTTTGGTTTTTTTGAGACAGGGTCTCTCTGTGTAATTCAAGCTGGCCTTGAACCCACTGTGTAGTCCAGGTTGACCTCAAACTCATGGGGACCTTCCTGCCTTTGCCTCCCAGGTGCCGAGATTATAGGCGAGCACACCATGCTTGGCTCCATATACTTTTAAATTGAGCACCTTATCAGTGTTGTAGTTTCTAGCCATTTTCTCTTAGTAGACTGAATTAGGTTCCTTATCTTTTCATACTTATTATCATACTGTTTATGAGTGAACTTAACTAGACAGAGGTGCAGGAACAATGTGGATAACTTAGTGATTTTTTTTCTTTTTTTTTTTTTTTCAGTGTTCCATTGGCAAGCTACAATAATGGGGCCAGTAAGTATTCAGGTTAATTTTAGAATAAATAGTTTATGTCATTCACTCATCTTAATCCCTTTTTTTATCTTATCTTTTATCATTGACAGAATGATAGTCCCTATCAGGGTGGAGTATTTTTCTTGACAATTCATTTCCCAACAGATTACCCCTTCAAACCACCTAAGGTAATTGGAATATGACAATTTGTTTTAATATGCTATGTGATACCACTAAGCCAATTTACAAAAGGTTTTTCTTTTTTTGTAGGTTGCATTCACAACAAGAATTTATCATCCAAATATTAACAGTAATGGCAGCATTTGTCTTGATATTCTTCGGTCACAGTGGTCTCCAGCACTAACTATTTCAAAAGGTAATAGATTAGGTATTTGATATGAAACTATGGCTTTATCTTCAGGTTTTTTGTTTTGTTTTGTATTTTGTTCTGTTTTATTTTGTTTTACTGGGGATTGAACTAGGGTCTTCACTGAGTTACATTTCGCACCCTTTTTATTTTTGAGATAGAATCTTGCTGAGTCATTCAGTTGCCCAGGCTGGGCTCAAACTTTCGACTGTCCTTCCTTAGCCTCCCAGAGAGCTGGGATCACAGGCATGCACCACCACACCTGTGTTCCTTTTAATAGGAAAAATTTCTCATAGTGTGAAATAGACCTTTGTTTTTTTTTTAGCAATCTCCCTTAAATCTGAAATAGACCTGGGACAACTGGAAAGAGTTGGATTTTCAAGCATGGGTATTCTTTGGTGTGGTGACTAGTTTACTGTGCTACTCAAGAACAAGCAGGAAGGTAGGCATTTGGTATGAATGTCTTTTTAAGACCAAAAAGTAGAAGCCAGACGTGGTACGTGCCTATAACCCCAGCTGCTTGGGAGGGTAAGGCAGGAAGATCACAAGTGTAAGGCCAGTCTGGGCAACTTAGCACAATCTTACATCAAAGTAAAAGATGAGAAGCACACACACACAGGTAGGAAGCAATTACTTTAAGGAACACTGTCTTACACGTTAATTTGAAATTGTACAACTCTTCTGCCTAGTGGTGCACACCTATAATCCCTACACTCAGGAGATTGAGGCAGGAGGATCACCACAAGTTCAAGGCCAACCTGGACTACACAGCAAGACTGGCTCAAAAAGAAAAAACATAGTAGAGGTAGATAGAAATCAGTTCTTGTTCATGCACTTAAGAATATTCATCCTTACAGCTAGTATAGAGAAATACCATGAGAAAAGAGAAACAAAATTGTGTATGTTGTAAGGTGAATTATATAGAAAAGTATGTTAAAAGGGTAAAAATAGACAAGGTGAGGTTTGGTAGTTGGGTAATGAATTCTGTTGTTATTTTTTTTTTTTTTTTTTTTTGGTCAGGGTCTCACTTTGTAGCTCAGGCTGGCCTTAAACTTTTGATAGTTCTCCTACCTTAGCCCCCAAGTGCTGGGATTACAGGCATGTGCCACTACGCCTGGCTAGGATAGTGAATCTTGACATATGGAGAATATATTTCTATCTTTTCCCAATTATACATCTTCTTCAGTGAATATATTCGGTCAAAAAGCAACATAGTCTGAGGTGAAGAACAAAGAATGTGATTCTGAGTCCAATTGCATAAGTAAAGATTTCAGCTCTGCCTCTTAATGAGACGTGAGACGTATTAACTTCTGAATTCTTCAGGTTTTTAGGTAGAATAGGGATGATGATAAATATTTCATTGCTACTGTGAAGATAAAAGAAATGTAAGTGCAGTTAACTGATTCCTTATAAGTACTTTAATAACTGAGATAAAGGCACAGTTGTCAAAAGTGTTGGGACATTTGTTATCTTGTAAGTTGGATGTTAAGACATATACTCTTGATTTTTGTTTTTGTTTGCTTTGATTTTTGTTTTTCTTTGAGACAGTCTCACTGTGTAGTCTAGGCTGGCACTGAACTCACTGTGTAGCCCAGGCTGGCCTCAAACTTGGGGCAATCCTCCTACCTTGACCTTTCTAGTGCTGGGATTATAGGTATATTTTACCACACTGTTGTGGTGGCAGATACCTTAATTCTAGCGCTTAGGAGGCTGAGGCAGGAGGATTGCCCTGGGTTTGAGGCCAGCCTGAACTACATAGCAAGACCCTATCTCAAAAAAAGAACAGAGAACAAAGCTACACAGCATTAAATTAAAATTTCTGGCCAGGTGTGATGGCCCACACCTGTAATCTCAGCACTGACACAGGAGGATTATCATGAGGTCAGAGCCAGTCTGAACTACATAACAAGACCCTGTCCCAAAAAATAAAAATTCTGAAGGGTTAGACAAAAATAACCAAAAAAACAGAGAACTCCTTGTGTTATTTTGGTTTGTTTTTGTTTATGAGGCATGTTCTTTCTATGTCGTCCAGGCTAGCCTTGAACTCAGATTCACTCTCCCATCTGACTTTCCTGAGTGCTAGAATTACAGACATATATACCTCCACTCCTAGCCCAGAAACTACATTTTACAAAGTTGTGAACAAAATACTTTTCCAAAGAAGTGACCCTTTTTCTTTTAGAGGGCCCTTTTTCAGACACTACTTGAGAAAGCGTGCATATACCTGGTCTTTTTATCACCTCGTCTAGTGCGGGCTGTGTTGGTTTCTCTTTGCTCCCCGAGTGTCAGTAGAGATATAAATCTCATGGGACCAAGAGAGCTGAAATTATGTAATTGTCTAGGGGCCATGTGCTGGATAGCTCAAGTTGTTGCCATTTCTTTGTCCTTCTCCTTCTCAATGCCTGGGGTTGCCTTATTTCTCTGTGTAATGTTATTCTTTACATACAGTCTGTTTTCAAGGGCAATAATTTTGACCTAAATTCCCCTTCCTCATGAGTTGAACCCTGGGGTTCCTGCACACTAGGCAAGTGCTCTGCCACTGAGCTGTGTCCCAGACCCCCTTGAGAAGGAGTCTTGCCGGGTTACCTAAGCTGTCCTCAAACTTGAGGTCCTCTGTGCCTGGCATCATCTTTTCTTTCCTCCTTTTTGAAGATACGCACTGAACCTGGGGGCTTGTGCATCCGAAACATGCACTCTACCACTGAATTCTTCCCTCGCCTATTTTTGATGTTTAGGGACCTAAATATACAGAAAACTTAAAGCAAATAATTGTCCTGTAAAAACCACTCAACTAAAGAAAGTGGCTTATCAGTTATGATACTAAAGAAAATAAGTACTTGAAAAAAAGGAACCTTTTTTTAAAAAAAGAATATACTGGCAAGTGTAAGGTCCTGAGTTTGATTCCCCATATCCAAAAAACATGAAAGAGAAAATATAAACTAATGAGGAATGTATATGAGTGAAACTTTATTCAGTGAAGAGCCTATGCAGGTTGTAGAAATAGAACTTAATTCCATTTACAGAGAAAGAATATATAATTTATAATAAGCCAACACCTTGAATTGGAAAATTCATGGAATCTTCTCACTAATAATCCTTTCACCAAGTCTAAAAAAATCACTAGCCCACTTTCATTTCCTAGAAAAGCTATTTCTTTAAAATTTATCTTTGAGCTGGGATGTAGCTTTGCAGTAGAGCGCTTTTATATTGAGACAGGGTTGTCTAGATTGGGCTTGAATTGGGCTTGAATGGCTTGAGTTCCTCCTGCCTCAGGTGCGCACCACCATGCTTAGGTAAATTTATGCTTTTAATTTTATGGGGTGTTTTTTTGTTTCTGGTTTTTTGTTTTTTTGAGACAATGCCTCACTATTCTGGCTGTCCTTGAACTCACTGTGTAGCTCAGGCTGGTCTCAAATTTGAAACAATCCTCCTGCCTTTGCCTCCTAATTATTGGGATTACAGGCATGTGCCACCACGCCCGGCTAAAATTTCTTTATTATAAAAATAAGTAAAGGAAATTTGTAATACATACAATTTTGGCAGTATTTCTAACTTCAGATGACTTGTGCTGTTGTCAGTTTGATAGGTCAGAGTTTCTTCTTTCAATAGTCAGTACTTTCACAGGCATTCAGAAATCTGTTACTCCTTGTTAATCATTTCCAAGAAATACATGAAATCTTTCCTCATTGCAATTAGAATGTTCTCCTAATACTGAAGAGGGCGTCAGGTGATGACACTGACAATAGGAAGAAAAGCTGTTTGGGAACGTCATCTGCCAACAGTCAGAGACCATCTTTCTTGGTGTGCCCTCCCCCCCGCATATACTTAGAAGGCAAGAAAATAGCTTTTTTTGTTGCCAAACTGAGTGCTAATAGGGCATGTCAATTTTTTATTCATCTCTCAGAAGTCCTTGGTCTTTGTAGAATAGATTTGATAGGAAAATGAGTAAACTTTTTCCTCTTAAATTTGATGGTTTTGTAGGACAGAGGGCTCAAAGTCTTTGCTTTGCCTCTTGGTACAGAACATACATGAGCTGAGTTCTGTTAGCATCACAATAAAAAATTTTCAATTTATTTCATTTCATGTCTCTGAACTTAACGTAGCAACCTCAGTCGCCACTTTTAAATTCAGTGAAGAATGTGTAAGTTAATGACAGATTTGAACAGAGGAAATTATACTATTGAGATTTCTCTGCTACATAACTAGGTTATCACTGAGAAAATAAGATCTAAATCATTGCTGAAAAGACTTTGTTTTTGGTAACGGGAATTGAACTTGGGGTCTCCTGCTTGCCAGGCCAGCACTGTGCACCTGAGCTACATCCCCAGGCCTGAAAAGACTTTGAGAACTTGGTAGTATATGTTGCATCCTTTTACTAAATCTCTGGCTATCCCCATATGGGAGCAAATGTTGGCCTTTATATTCTTGACTTGGACTAAATTCTTTTAAACTAAAAATGAAACAAATCCATTGTATCTTGAAACAGCGGTACCTGCCACTAAGAAAACAGTGTTTGTTGGATTTCAAGAGTGTCATTTTTGCCCAAGCTAAGTATTCAGTAGTGATGGTTGTCTTTGGAATTTTGAAAGCCTTTTTTCCCTGAACTTGGGCTTCTCACAGTGGAATTTTACAGACTCTGATAAGTGTTCTTTGTCTAGGACTTGGAAGCCTTGCTTTCTTTTCTTTTTTCTCTTCTCTTCTCTTCTCTTCTCTTCTCTTCTCTTCTCTTCTCTTCTCTTCTCTTCTCTTCTCTTCTCTTCTTTCTTCTCTTCTTTCTTTTCTTCTCTTTTCTCTTTTTGTATGTGTGTGTGGTATGAGATGATTGAACCTACGGCTTTGTGTGTCCTAGGCAAGCACTCTACCACTGAGCCATACCTCCAGTACAACATGAGGGTTCTCTAATTTTATTCTGTTTTCTAATTCCTGTTCCAGGGCCAGTGAACAAGTCACTTAACATGTCTGGGCTAGGTTCTTTACAAGTTCAGGCATAGAGAGCCAGTGGTACTTTTACACGTAGCGTAATTGTGAAACTTTAAGCAAAAGGGTCAGTTCTTATCTTGGACACTAAGATGACTTGCATCATTAACTTTCTGCTATTTGTTTTCATTTTAATTTTTTATTGGCTAAATCTGAAATCTGTTTGAGATTTTCGTTTTGTTTTATTTTTTGAGACAGAGTCTTCCTGTGTAGTCCAGGCTGGCCTTGAACTCAACAGCAGTCCTCTTGCTTCAGCCTTCCTAGTACTGGGATTACAGGTGTGCATCTCCTCACCCAGCTTGTTTGAGCTCCTCAGAATCTCTGATGATTACTGTCACTAGGCACTACTGTATCAATAAACCCTTCCCCCCATACTAGGGTCAGTCAGTCCAGGTTATTGTGCTGGCTAGGCAAGTGCTGTACCACAGAGCTACATCCCCAGCTCTAAATAGGTTCTTAGAATTTTCTCATGTGTTGCCATTGCACGTTTCTGTCAACGTTTGTTTTTTTATCCTTTACTAACTTACACATTTTTTTCATCCTAGTACTCTTGTCCATCTGTTCTCTGTTGTGTGATCCCAATCCAGATGATCCTTTAGTGCCTGAGATTGCTCGGATCTACAAAACAGATAGAGAAAAGTAAGTATGGGCTCTAGATGACAAGGTGTCTGTGGTGGGATAGAGATGTTTATTTTAAATCTAAGGGCTGACTATGGGCCAGATACTTAATTTTAAATGTTAATATACTCCCCTGAGGACATGAAATGGGGCGTGACTCCTATCTAGAAAACTTTTTTTTTTTTTGGAGTTAGGGGTCTCACTTGCTGTATAATCCAGGGTGGCCTCAAACTCACCCACCTCCTGACTCAGTCCCCTGAGTGCTGGGATTACAGGTGTGCTCCACCATGCCTGGCACAGTAGAACCTTTCTGCATTCCTTTTTTGTTTGTTTTCTTTGGGTTTTGATTTTTTGTCCATTTTGTTCTGTGATTTTTTGTTGTGTGTGTGTGTGTTGTGTTTTAAGACATGGCATTTGTTGATCTCAAACTCCTGGGTTCAAGTGATCCTCCTGCCTCAGTCTCTTATAGCTGGTGCTGCAGGCACATGCCACCATACTTGGCCCTTCACACCTTTTTTTTTTTTTTTTT
>RJWT010055354.1:0-10167 GCA_004365215.1 Cuniculus paca
GTAATTCGTGTAGAGTTGAAAACCGTGGAGTAGTTTATAATAAAAATAAGAAACCCTTTACAACCATCTAAATCATAATACAGCTGAGAATTAATTTAATCAATACTACACAAATGGTTTAAGGAGAGACATTTACTACTCAAAAAATAATATGGAAAATATGACAAATAAGTAGGTAGTCCATGATGTTGAATAGATGATAAAGTTAGATATATGTTTTTTCTTCAAATTAATATTTGTTATCAAATTAACAAAACTCTGGCTATATATTTGTGTAGAAAAAAACTTTCTAACACCTACACTGTGCAAGGAAAAGGCTGCTTAAATTGCAATGTAAACAGTGCAAAATAAAACCACACTCTCAGTTTTTTTTCAAAATAAAACTGCCTCTTTATGTTTCTGTAGAATAAGATGTTTAAGAATCCTGGAGATCTTCTTACTTAGAAGGTGCATAAGGTCTTGCTTTAAACTTTTAAAGATTTTATTGTAAAAATCTTACACAAACATGCTTAATATGATCTTTGGTCCTAGGCCTTGGTTCTTTATGAGATTCTTTTACAGGCTGCTAAGACTGATGCTAAGAAAAACTTTCCCTCCCCCCAGCTTACCAATTGTAGAGTCTTTAATGTGCTCCCTAAAATCTGTTTACAGTCAGAAAAATTCTTTACTTAGCTCTCTCTTTGTCAACCACAGGTGACTTTTCAGGGGACATTTGTCACCTGCAGGAGATATGTTCAGCATCGTGACTATGAACAACATTGCAAATGGCATTTAGTAGTTACAAACCTGGGCTTCTAGAAGCTAAGCATGGACAGTTCAACCCCTCCATGAAATCCGGTCTGAAATGTCGAAGGTAATGAGTTCTAGAATTTCTAATTTTAACTCATCTCTCTGTATCTTAACATACGAAGGCAGCAGACAGTATTCAACCGACATGTCAACATTCTGCACAGTAATTACAGAAGTCCACAAGTTAATTAGGTGAACTTTCTAGTTCACAATTTTTCTGATTGTGAGATTTTATTGTTCTGCTACTGTCTATCAAGGGGTGCCACATTTCAAGCCTGCCTTAACACTTTCCTTTTCCACCCTTTCTTCTTCTGCCCTTCTTTTAGCTGTTTCTTCAAACAGTACTCCTTTTTCAGATGCTTATTTCTGCATTATCTATTATTTCATTTATGAAATAATTCAAAACAGCCAAAACAGTCTCTCCAAACTACAATCATCATTTAGTTCATAAAAGAGTTGGACTCAATTGGGTGTTTCTTTGATAATCACATTTGCCATTTGTAGTGACTTGCAGGTACTTTAGTTTGCACTGCTTCAGTAATTTGATTGCTGTCAGCTGTGATGATGTTAGTGGTTAGTTCATGTATATCTCATAGTCCAAAGGCTAACCTGGGCTTGTTCCCAGGACGTGTCCAAAAAATTAATAAAGCAAGCTGGGATGTGCAAATACTCTTACAATCTCAGCCAGCAGCACATTTGTTATCTCCCATTGGCCAATGCTATCACCCATAAGGCCAGGATGGAAACAAGAACCGGAAAATGATGCCAAATATTTGCAAAGCATGGACGAAGTGAAGAGAAAGAATTTGTGATGATTTTGCATTTTCCAAGAACTATTGTCCTGGAGTGTATTTCATCCATATGTATGCACGTATGTTAGAAAGTAACCTCACAAATATCCATGAAAATAATGTGTATGTGAATATTAAGTGAATTATAATTGTGGCAACAAGAAGTTGAAAAGATTTAAAGTATTGATTTTTAGAAAGGGTTGCATGCAATGTTTAGAATGCATGTCATAAATGAGGAGTATCATCCATTAGCTAGAAATAGGGGATGAGATACCCACATAAATATGCTGATTGTTTTATTTTTTTTATTTTTTATTTTTTTTGTACTGGCGATTGAACCTAAGGTCTTTACACTAAGCTATATCCTCAGTCCTATTCTCATTTTTTTAAAAAAGTTATGACAGGGTCTCTGTAAGTGGTCAAATTGCTCAGACTGGTCTTGAACTTGTATTCTTTCTGTCTCAACCTTCCAGTGTGCTGGGGTTACAGGCATCACTACCAAAATCCATTTTTTGAATGCTTCCTAAAACAGTGTGAATCAGAAAAGCAAAAGGTGAAAATCGAGAAAATCTGTACTGCGACACCAATTACACAGATCATAAAAAGATTCATATAAGAATGCATACAGATAATCTAGGACACGTAAACAGTGCAATGACTACCATGGTTCAGACTGAGTGGGCTTGGGAATTGGTTACTGAGAGGCATGACAAGTTCCGAGAGGCTCATGTGTAAAAGTAAGGCTCTATTTGTATGAAAAGTTTGACCTCTCCTTGGCCCTTTAACGTCACTTCACAGCCACTTGCTTTGTGCACTTGGTATTTTTAACTTAATGAGTTTTTAAAGTGCAATCGAATTTACTATCCCAGGTCTTTCACTTGATATTCTTTCTGTATGGAAAGCTTTCTATGTCTTTGCCTGGTTAACTGCTGCTTAGTCTTCAGATTTTAACACTAATGTCACTTCTGCAAAGCCTTTCTAACCATTCAGATGAGGCCATGAATATTTCCTTCAGAGCATCTGTCAGAGGTATTTTACTTTCAAATTAATATCTCTCCCCTGATTTATTAGAATAAGGACTACCTTATTTGTCACCTTGTTTGATACAGTGTTGGGGCTTGACAAATATTTAAGGAAAGAATAGAGATATTCAAAGTCATCTATGTTGGATACAGATACACTCATACATTCATGTATATGTTGACATGTACACATACATATGCTACCTATATATGCCATCTGAGCTTCTTATAATAGAAGAGTCTCTCTTTGCTTTATTAATTGCTTTTTATGTATTCAATTTAAAAGTTATGTTTTGAAAATACTCTAAATCAGATCTTCAGTTCCCTATATTATATGCCATATATCTCCTTTTTAGCATATAATACCTATAAATATTATTACTTAAAATATGCTTTGATATATACGGAATATTTTATGCTATATATATAAATGATATGTATAATATATAAAATTATGTGAAGACATAAGCACACTTACACATATTCAAACACACAGGGTATTGTACTGTTATTTGGAAAGCTTCTTGCATTTGACTATTTGGTCATTCATTTGTGCTCCAAATCCTGGTTTAGGAGTTATTTTCAGCTTTCCATTGACTTTGGAAAATTCATATTATGCTTGCATTTTGAATATACAAGCATTATTCATTTTTTGAGGAAAGTAGGGGGTCACTTTAAATTTGAATATCATATGCATACCGATTGATATTGAGTGTTCTTTTATATTGTTATTAGGTTGAATTTTCACTCTGCCTGAGGTATGAAAGAAAGAAATGATTTTCCTAGGAGATTGAAAAGTAATTGCTTTTGTAATGATGGAGTTATTGGAGAATTGCACTGTGCTCTGTTTATTCTTTGATGTGGAGCATGGTACTTATCCTAGCTGCGATTTTGGCGATGAAGAAAGATTGTGTAGCAACCTGGCAAGTGCCCGGCTAACCTTGCTGTCAGAGTCTTTAGAGATTGCTGAGATGTTTCTTGTCTTTCACACTGAGGAACTTCTGAGGCATAAACAATGACCAGGGCACAGAAGGTGGCTCATTCTGGTGGAATCAATTGTGGAGAAAAAGGGCCGGGTGCTCTCTTCCCTCAGTAGAATCAATTCTGAGCACCCAAAATCTTGAAACTATCTGGCAGTTAAATCCACAAAGAAGATTAGATAAGCCATAATTTATATAAAAGAGAATGAGGGCTCTACAATGAATAAAACACAGATGTGTGTGGTGAAATACATCACAGCAGCTACTTGTTTAATTCCTGACCCCACTCTGTTAGGGAGAACCATCTACCTCCACCCACAGCACTGCGTCCTGCTCATGACATAGAGCTTCCTGCAGTGTAAGTATTTGGTGTATATGTCACCTTCAGAGTCAATGGATCAACTCCTTGCATTCTTAGCCTTAAATGTCTTTTGTAGTCTCTATTTTTACAAACAGTTGGCACTTAAATCTTAATGATGTGTAGTGGTTTTGTGTGAGAATGAGAAAAAAAACATTACCTAAATGAACAGATTTAAAAGAACTATATATACATAGATAAATATAGGTACAAATAAAAGGAAGAGTGACTTCAAAATGTGGCCTTAGCCTACAAAAAAGTCTTGCAAACTGTGATCCTTATCTGAAAGACTCTGAGTTCCCAGGATATATACCCAAACCACTGATGGTTCATGCCATTTGCAGACCAAATGATGACTACTACGCATTTATAAGTGCAGGTCACATTGAAAACTTAGGTCTTTCTTTAATCTAATATCTCTATGTACACACATGATCACAAGCTAGTAGACACAACTTTTAGTAATACCAGTGTCCGGATCACTTAAAATCTTTTCCAGTTTAGACAGATTATTCCATGTAGCTTTAAAACTTTTTCCTCTGGAATTTTTTATTTATGTAGAATTAGGGACTCAATGTAAACGGTTTTACTTGTTACATGACATGTGAAATCTCTCTATGTTTGGATGTATTCTATTGATAATAAATGATACTATAGAACATGTACTTTTACAATTGTGCACTTCAGACCATGAACTTCTTGCAATTTTTTTCTCAGTTTAATTTTTCCATGCTTCTGTTCAACTGCAAAATAATTTTCTTCTAAAATTAGGAGAAATCTAGTCAGCTCTTTTAAAGCTAAATGAATGTGAAAATTTTATATCTATATCTATATCTATCATTGGAAAGGCAATCTCTTGTAATGACTTCCTCAATAAAACATAAAAGGCTTCTAAAAAGTTCAGTCTAAGTACAAATGATACCAGATACCTTTAAAACTAATTTGTCTGGATAGGAAGGATAAAAATTTGTCCTACACACAAAAAAGAATGTCATTGCTTGGAAAACTAAAGATTTAGGAATATACATCCATGAGTAACATATTTGAATAAGCATTATGTAGAGGTATTATTATTCATGCAAATATAATTACAGGATCTTTATTATATTGCAGGAAATCATAGCATTAACAGGTCATAGAAGAAAAAGTGAAGAACAATATTTTAATTCAAATTAATGATGTGAGGTATTCAAATTTAAAGCTAGAAGAAATTGTGGAGATCATGAGTTTTAGTTGTTCTCAAAATTGATTAAGTCCTGCTGTTCTAACCTTTAAACTAATCTTGGAAAAACAGAAACTTACTTAGTACATTTACCTTACAAGGTTGAAATATCTGTGTTAAGTCTAGTTGATGTAAAGATGCTGCAAAACTTATAAATCGTAAAGGAAAGGTGATAAAAAGTGGTTTTTTTTTTTACACTCCTGAATGCTTACATCTTAACAAGTGACCAGCATGGTGGTTTAAAGCCTAATTGTTGGTAAATGATTGAGGCACACATAAAAATAGTAATAGCCACTGTTTACTACCATATTAAATACAAGGGACCATGTATACTATTTTGCTTAAAGAAGTCTTTGATGCAAAAGCAGTATCTGTCATATGTAAATTTTCTTGTTTGAGAGAAAACAGTTATGTCCCATAGATACAAATTATGCAAATAAAAATTATTTTATACCATTAAAAAATTGATCGAAAAGTGAGATGCCCCTCAAAGAATACCAGGAATTTCTGATGCATCTCACCTACTTAGTAAACACAGTTATTAAGTCAGATAACATGATATCTACTAAGCATTAGTAGTATTGATTATGAGTGTGGGACCACATTTCTCTTACTATCGATAAAGTCAGTAATTTAGCTTAACAAGATGACATTCATCCTTACTACTCTATCATTTTTATTTATTATTTATTTATGTATTTTTTTTGAGACAGGGTTTTGCTATGTATTTCAGGATGACCTTGAACTCACAATGATTCTCCTGCCTCTGCCTCCCAAGGGATGGGATGACAGGCTTGTGCCACCAGGTACCTTTTATTCTTTCATTTTTAAATCAGCTTTAGTAGGATATAATTTACAAGCAATGAGATCTTCCAAGTGTAAGTTTTCAATTTGATGAGCTGTAACAATTGTATGCAATAAGACAAACACCAACAGAAGCGTATTTAGAACATATCAAATAACCCCCGAATTTCCCTGTGTTTCTGTTGTTAAAGCCTACTTTCTAGCCCTTACTCCAGACAAATACTGGTTTTTGTTTGTGATGCTATATTAATGACTTTTTCAGAATTTGATATTAAAGAATTATGAATGTGTATAATATCTCACTTCTTTTAGATAGGCATTTAGACTATTTTCAATTTTTACCTGTTACATATAAGCATTTTCAAATGAGCCACTCTTTTACACATATTTGCTTTTCTACAGAACGTATTTCAGTAGAAGGATCACAGAGGAGATAAATTGTTTTAATTTTAATAGATATTGTCAAAATGTCTTGCTGATTTATTTTAAGGTTGTATAAGAGCCAAACTTGCTAGAAAAAGTGAGTCTATAGCAGTCTCAGAATTGTATCCTTATCTCCTCAGGGAAACTTGATATTATTTGTCTTAGTCGGAGTCTCCCAAAAAGCAGGCCTGAGGCAAAAGTGTAAGTGATGATATTTTATTTGGTAGGGGCAAGCCCTGTGAAATTACAATAAAAGGACCAGGAGAGCAGAATGGGTGCTACTAGGAATGTAGGAAATAAAACAGACAAGGCAACACAATTGCCAATCACTACCATCCTGGCTTCTTCTCACACCTGCCTTAAGGGAGAGGACTGGTATTCAGCTGACATAATCATTACTCATCTGGAATGTTTGCCGAAATTAGTATAGCTTGGGCAGTGCCCACAGGGGAAAATGGAGCACAAATGTATCTGTGTGGCTTCTTTTCATCTTCCATTTCACTTCTTTGTTCCATTTCTGTAATCACTGAGATGTATTCTACCAGGAACTAACTCCTGGAAACTGAGTTTGCATGATCTGGCATCTATAGAGGCAGTACTTTAGGGCTCTCTCTGAGTCTGAGAGATAAAGAGTAAGTAACAGGCATAGCATGAAGATAGGAGCTTTGGTCAGTGTGCCACACGGGAAGATAATATGATTGCGGGCCCTCTGCGAATCCTCAGTAGCAACTGCTTGTCCAGAGAAAAAAAATGAAGTGGTGAAGTGAAGCAGTAAAAATGTTCAAGATAATCTACAACACATTATCAAGTGAACAAAAAATTATAAACTACTGTGTTTTACTAGATGGATAGCTAGGTAAAACATCTTTCATATATCATCAGGTTCTTATGTAGACTTTGTGCTTCAAACTTTTATTTTCTATTAAAATTTTGTCTTCCTAATTAGATGGTTTCTATCCATTCATTTTAGTTCATAATTTTCTCTCTGTCTCTGTCTTTCTGTCTCTATCTATCTATCTATCTATCTAATCTATATATTTGCACTCAGGATTTATTAGTTTGTCTAAATTTAAACTTTGTAAGGATTTAATTTTTTTTATTTTAAAGAGAACAAAACAAAACAAAACAGAATAGAGTCAAACACAACATAGCATTTTAGAACAGAACACTGCGAGCAATACAGGTCTTCAAAACATAACAACAGGAGATTAACAATGGCGACCTTAGTGTCTCTTACCTTCTTTGACATGGTTGTTCATACATTCACAGACAATAAACTCAAACAAAACAAAATAATATAAAAACCAGATAAAACAAAAGCATGAAAGCATTACAGGCCTTCAAATCAGACAAGAAACCAACAATGGCTACCTTAATGTCCCCTGTTTTCTTCAAAAGAACTGTTCCTATCTTCTGTTAGGATTTAATATTATAAAAATTACAAGTGCGAATTTAGGTAAATGAATCTGTAATTTTATTTACTTTTTGTTGGAAATTTAATAAAATAACTTTTTTCCCAACTCCATAGATAATTTTTATCTATTTTTCTTCATACAGATTTATTGTTCTTATGTTCACTATTATATTCTTTTTATGACAGTCTAATATAAAGACATTCAAATATTCTTTGCCAAATGAAAGCATTTTGGCTTGTCTCTAAATGTCTCCCCAAAACATCATGCAGTCAGAGGTGGGGCTTTTTTAAGGCAGCTGGATTTAAAGTGTATGCTGCTTTGACTCAAGGTGTGATGCTGAGATTGACTTGTGGTGCAATGCTAGGATTGAGACTGCCCCACTCTGGGTGTGAGTGCTACCCACTGTAAAGGTGGGTACCTAGATAGATTATAAGGGTCAGAAAGAGGGTGGCTGTTTCTTGCTTGTAGTTAGTTGCTTGCTGTCTTGCTACCTTCTGCCTGCCATGAACTCTTTCTCCTCTATGATGCCCCTCTGCCATGCAACCCTGCCTTGGAGACAACTATGTTCTGAAACCTTTACAAACTGGAGTCAAATAAACCTTTTGTCTTTTAACTTTGGATGTAGGGTATTTTGCCTCAACAACAAGAAAAATAACTACGAATGTCTGATGGTCACAGCATAAGATACTGTTAAATGGTCTTTTCTTATCTATCGGAGATGGCGAATATTTTATGCTCTGAAATTCTACTATTGAAATTTTTTTTACATTTTATTTGCCTGTTTCTCTGATGTACAAAAATTAACTTATTTCATTAATCTGCTTTTATGTTTCACAGGATTCTTTTTTCTTTTTTTTTTTTAAAAATTTCCCAGGGATACAGCTCAGTAGCACTGCCTGGCAAGTGCAATGTCTTGAGTTTGATTTCAAGTACTACTACTAATAATACATAAAATTTTAAAAAATATTTTTGTAATGTTGGACACCAGGATACCAAATCCATGATCTGCAACATGCTAGACAAGTGATATACCGCTGAACTACATCTTCAGTCCTTTGTCCCCTACATCTTGCTGTAATTTGTACTTATCTTTCCATGAAGATTTTACATTTAGTGTTTTGAACTCTTAATAATTACTGTGATTTTTGTGAAAAATCAAATTAACTTTACATATTGTAATTAAAAAATAAGATACCCTTTGTAAATGTGATTTTTATTTATAATCTTAATACAAACAAAAGAGAAAGGGAGAGGCATATTAATCCAGCAGCTAGAATACGATACATGAAAAAGTTGTGGGACATACTTCAAAAATCACTTTTTTTTTTTTTGAGACAGGGCTTCACTATGTAGTTCAGACTGGCCTTGAACTCAGAGCAATCCTACCTTGGCTTCCCAATTGCTGGGATTACAGGTGTGTGTCACTATGCTTGGCAAAAATCACTCTTAAAATTCCTTCTGTGAAAGAAATGACATATTCACTCATGAGTCTTGATATCAGAAATTCCTGTGTTGCAAATATCAAGGAATAAAAGCATTGGAAAACTTAACAAAGATGAAGAAAAGAGATGAGTCATTCATTAGGAGTTTGACTGACCTTAGGCAGCACAGTTCTAGTCACTTGACTGAGTGAATGTCAAGATCCCTCTTCTAGTAATACCTTAAGTACCTTCTGCCTTGTACTGGGGAGAAAGTTATAACCATATCTCATGAATACGACCATTTTGTTTTTATAAGTAATTTGATTTCATAAACTCTATTTTAGGGGACACTGACACAGAAGTGTGATTACATTTATTATAGCTGTGTTTATTGTAATCACTCTCAGAAGTATGTATTTGAAAATAGTAGGTCATGGAATTCAAAACTCCACAATGAACTCCATTACTTCTTTCAAAAGTTATCAGTATAGAGTTTTAGATATTTGGAGAATAAAGGAAAGGCAGTTAAAAATTCCACAACTTGGTCAGAATTTTTCACATTTGGTCAGGAATTTTTAACAAGTGGGCAAAATTTGACCTTACTTTTGATATTGGCTATTAAAATGAAAAGATTTCTTTTGAAACAGAGATCAAACAAGACTTTAAACACATACTTTAAAATGCTGTCTCATTTTTTGTTTGCTTCCTGTACCTGACGACTCTTGAGTCTGGTGTATGTTCACTGACATATCTTCTAAAAATAAATATTCCAAAAATCATTGGATTTGATATCAATGGTAAAATTGGAGATGATAAAAGTGTTTTAATCTTGATGGTACATACAATTATGAGTACAAGTTTGCTAGTGCCACTAATTTATCACTTATAATTCTCATTCAGTAGCTGTTAGCCAGTTAGATGAACTATGGAAAACCTACCATA
>RJWT010055355.1:0-10166 GCA_004365215.1 Cuniculus paca
CAGTGCCTTACTGTCTGTCAGTCTCAGGAGCAAGAACCCCCTCAGAAGTGTCTGGTTTCTCATATTGTAAATTTGAGCCTAAAAGCAAAATAATGAATTAAAAACATCATATTACAGGGATGCAAGGACACTGATTTTTGTAGCATCACAACTCACTATAGCTCAATCCTGGAAGTGGTCTATATGTCCATGATGGATAAATGGGCAAATAAAATGTGATATTACACACAATGAGGTACTATTTCACCATATTTAAAGAAAGATGCCTTCAGTAGGGAAATGAATGAGCCTTAAGACCATGGTATCAACTGAAGGTGATCAGAAGTAAAGTTTATGAATCACATGGTTTCTTTTACATGAAAAACTGAAGGTATGAATAAAGATCAAAACAAAAGTGGTAATAAGAAATGGAGAGATCTTTGTGAAAGAGCCAAAGACCAACACTTAAAGGGAGGGGAGTTGCATGGGGTGTGGGAAGAATTGAGGTGTGTTATGTAGATATACCAACTCTTCCTAACTGTGAATGTAATCATTATGCACTGAAAATGTCTGCAAAGGCAAACAAATATCAAAGTGTGTACAACATGTAATCTGTTATGTGACTTTCCACTCTTGAGAAATGCATAGTTTAGCATCATAAGTTAGATGGAAAGTTTGGAAACATCAATTTTGTATTCAAATCAAATGTAAAACAAGGATGAGTGTAACAGTCCAATGTGATTCGATTTGAGTTTATTTTGCCACAAGGAAGAACTTCTTTTTCTCTCCAAAAGTTTGTGAAGTAACTTTGCTTTAATTTTTCCCATAAAATTTTCCAGGATTGGCTGTGTACTAGTAACTTAAATAAGGCATAAGATGCCCCATTTTATGAATCAATATCCTCCTAGGTGTAATTTGTGTATGGATTAGAAGTCGTGGGTGAAATACCTACTTACTGCATACAGTAAAATTAAACCAGTCAATAATTTGTCCATCAGTTGGCTGAGCTATTGGAAGTGGAACAAAAGAGATTTCTCTGACAGGACTTACAATAACTTCTGAAATCTGGTAGAACATTCCTCAGAAGGAAACATATGAGAAGAAAAAACTGAAAGGAAAAAGTGACACATTTATCATTATAAAGTGATCCCATAAGTAATTATTCACTTTCCTTCTGCAAGACATTAAGAGTCAATATTCATAAAGTATTTAATTGCTTGGTCTACATTTTATCATAGCATCCAATCTTTTTTTTTTCCTTTAATGTATTTAGTGTAGCACAGAACATTGAAAGCTATTCAAGCCATTTTTGATAAACTGACTTCTAAATAAACAGAGGCATTGTGTATAAAGATGCAAAATTTGAGAAATGCAATAATCAGAAATATTCTAGGAGGAACCTGTCATCGCTGAGAACCAGCCCATGCTGACACAAGCACACCCCACCAGAGAGGCTTTTCATCCTCCCAACTTGGGGCCCCTGGGTTCCCAAGGTGAGTACTGGGTTGTTCTCCCCTCAGGTCCTCCTGTCTCTAGAGCCCACTGTCCTTTGCATAACGTCAGTGACCTCGCTGGAATTCTCATCAAGGATAGATGGGTTTCTGTGAGCACCGAAATGTCTCCAACCCGGTAATGCAAGCCATCCTGTGATGCACACACTTGTGTATACCCTTGGGACTCTGAGCCTCTGTCCTGCTGAGCTCTGACCCTGGCCAGTGGTGTGGAGCTGGGAAGGCCAAAGACTCTGGGACTTCATGATCCTTTCTAGGTCCACACATCTGTCTGAAGAGCCCTTTAAGATTAAAAGTCTCTTTAGGATTAGCACCTTAATCCCCGGGTCCTCAGAGTCTGTCTGCTTTGTGCACTCATAGGAGAGAAGAATCTGCTCAGCCTGATGTCCAGCGTGGCCCAGTGAGACTCCCAAGGACCTCTGTGTCCCTACCTGGAAAACAGGCTCAGCCTTCTGATCTGTCTTGCAGAGAAGAGTTTCCTGTCTTTCCTGTGCTGATTGCTCACCTTCTGACCAGTTCTGTTCCCTTCTCGCTCACTAAAGTGTAATCCCAAGAAGTGGAGCTGGGATGGAAAGGTGAGGTCTGACTGGAGCTGTTTCCCTCTCACAACTAAGACATAAGTTTCTATTAATAAAAAAAAACATAAAACAAAACAAAAGAATGTTTAAGTTATCATCTGAAGACTGCCTCTCCTACTTTCACAAATAAGATTATTGCTGTTTTTAATAGGAATCCTGCCACAGTTGAATATCAGGAACTGATTTGAAACAGAGAGCATTAACAAATTTTCCATAAAAGCAATACTTTACATTTTCATCATACAGAAAGAATGGTTTAAAGCCCCCTAATTTAAACTTCTGTATAAGTGGAAAATACCCAAGTTTTAATAGTCATCACAGATTCTTATAAAAATTCAGTAACTTAATATATTTAAAAGATAGCATGAAAATTTATTCCATGTGTATTAGAAACAATCTTTATCCTGATGACTAATGAAATGCAAACTCTATATTAATACTCTAATTTCACATTTGCTATTTTTTTTTCTTTTTTTTTTTTGGCGGCACAGGGGATCCAACTCACAACCTCGCGTTTGCCTGGCAGGCACTTAGGCTGCTGAGCTAAGTCCCCAGCCACATTTGCTATTAAAAGCAAGGAATCAATATCAGAAAACCAAGATGAATAGATGATAAAGGAAAAATAAATAAATAAATAAGTGCTGGGGACTTGGCTCAGTGGCCTAAGTGCCTGCCTAGCAAGTGTGAGGTTGTGAGTAAAAAAAAGATGGTAAAGGGCAATGAGTAAACATTTTGGTCTACCTTCATTTTTTTTTTAATTAATTCAGAAGACAGTAACAAAAGAGGGAAGAACAAAAGGAAAGGGAAAATGAATTTTAAAAGTGCTTTTCAAAGATAAAAAGCTAAAGGTCAAATCACTGGAATATGTGGGACTGAATCAGTTATTCTACACTTGTGCGCACACCCACACCCACACACACACAAACACTCCCTGTACTGTTCCCCAGAGTTGTGCCTTGGAAGACGGCCTTGCACTTTGCAGTCACCGTGTGAATAAAACCATCTTCATTATTCCAACTTCAGTGGATGTGCACATCAAATTTTTGTAGCATCTAGTTATTTTCTGCAGGTGAGTTCCACTTCATATGCTTTATAATAATGTATATAAGTTTGCAATACGTGAGTTTCCAGATGAAGTTGTGCCAAACGCTTTAGGAAAATATTAGTGTTGTCACCTGGAAATGGGAGTGCTTAAAATTTTGATAGATATGGAAGCAATTACAGGATGCAAAGGATGTGCCACATCTATTTATGAGGTCAATAAATAATAGCATCACATAAAAAAATTGGGACACAGCATCATGAGCTTCACATCTTATATTGAAACAATCTTATCACTTATTACACTGCATGGTGAATTGTACAGCATAAACTGAACACAGCGCAGGGTCAGAATCTGCCAGAGGAAGGAGGAACTGCTGAGCATGAAGGATGCTTTTACCGTGTGTCGGCAAAAAGCTGCAAAAAAGTACAACTAGTGCTATGCTGAACAGATGGCATCCTAGTGTATGCCTTCAGCAGTGAGCTGGCCATTTCATAAGTCAAACGGATTGGGAGATGGAGGGATGGTGAGGGAGTAGGAAGAAAGGGACATGAGGAGGAGGAAGGGTGAAGGTAGAGAGACAGAGGAAGAAAGAGCGACACGTTGCTTCGGGAGAACACAGGGTGACGAAGCAAAATATTGAGAAAGGGAAAAAAATTACTGGAAAAAAGGCGGTTTTTAATTTGGAACAGCATAGAAGCAGAACATTTCCGTTTTCTCTGCTACTCCCTTCCCCAGTGTCAACCAAGAGTGACCAAGAATGGATACACCATGCGCAGAATGAGCACATATACCTGACCTTCATAGGAACCCTCCATGGCAGTGGGGGTGATTTTCTGAGGAGCGTGGAGAGAGAACACGGGGGAGTGAGGTTTCCGTCCTGTGTCTCAGGCCGGTTCTTTGTCCATGAAGTAGCAGGTCCTTTAAAACACTCACAAGCCCGCTTTTCATCAGCTTCTCCCAGGAGAGGACACAGCAGCTGTGTACGTACCTTCCTGGGATAACTGAGCCTTGGGGAATAGGCACTGAGCTCAGGGCCCTGGAAACAATCTCATTCACTAAGCAGGGCAGGAAAAATACAGGATGAGCTCTGAGGCTCTTGTTTAACTTTTAGTCACAAAGCATGGTCATGATCAAACAATCAAAAACTTCCAAAAGTGAACCCCACCATGGTACGGCTTATTTCAAAAGAATCAACTGAATGAATTCCCAATGGACAGAGCAAAAGAGGAAAACACTAAAGTAGTGTGGGGTTTTATGCCAACATTTAATATATAAAAATATCTATGATAGTTATATATGTTCATGAATCAATTATTCAATGGAGAAAGGATACAGATTTCCCATGCAGAACATTTACTAAATGCTTTATTCTGTCTTGTTACATAAACTATCCCCCAAACCTGCTTATACAGCACACACAATGCTCTTTCTGCAGCATATCTTGTGGATTCTGTGTGTGGGGGGGGGTGGTGACTTTATAGGTGTGACAATGGACAGGTGATCCCTACAATCATCTGCAGAGATTCAAACTATTCCTCATCTACGACTTGTCAAGGAGGGAAGAAACTGGCACCTTGTCTTGTGATCATCTTTTCAAGAACACCACTAACATTCTTGAGAAAGAATCAGACAAATTCAAGCCGGAAGAAATTACAAAAAGTATCTGACCCAAACTCTCCAGAGTTCTCAAAGTCATCAAAAATGATGAAATCCTGAAAAATGTAATATGAATGCACTGAAATATGGCACGTTAGAAAGGATTGTGAACATAATGATTACTTTAGGTAAATAATAAGCAAATCTAACTATTATACAGTTTTCAGTTAATAACTGCATCAGTAATGGTATATAGATTGTGACAGATGCACTATACCAGTGTAAGACATTAATATCAAAGGAAACAGGACCTGCGGTATACATGAACTTCCTCAAATTTTGTAAATGTTTTGTAAACACAAAATTACTATAAAATAAAACTTTGGAAATACATCCCCTGTGGTTCATGTTCTCAACCTTATATTAATCTAACCTCACAGCCCTTGGTGTGTTTTCCATCTGTATAATTTCCCATTTTCCAAAAGACATTTAATCATAGTCAAGAATCAGGTGACCACTCAGTGGGGCTTCTTTGCATAGAAACAGCTGCATGATAATCTGGATTAAGTTTTGATGCCTTGTTATTTTCATGTATTGTTGAGCTTTACTTTATCCTTCACCTACAGAGGGATTAGAGCTGCTATTAATTTTGATGGTGCTGAATTAAACCTCTATAAACACCTAGATGCAGGCTGTGTGTGATCTGCATTTTTGTAGAATTTTAGTAAGCAAGGACCAAGTTACTGAGACCTATGGGAAGAGGTCTCACTTCTGCATTTCATGGGCTTGGAAGAAACTGTCAGACCATGTGTCTGTCCTCAGGGAAAAGAAAGGGAAAACCTGAGCATAACAGAGAAAGTCATTCCCCGAAATTACTGGACAATGAATAGTCCCTGATACACTGGCAGGAAATCAAGGTCACTGGAGAAATCTAGTAGAGGAGTTTCATTGGAGAATTTCTTCCAGATTTTAGTGTAGGGATCTGAGGCAGTTTCACAGCAACACAGTAGTACTGCTAGTTACTACACTGAGCACAGCTGGTATGAATAGGAGCAACATTTTTCTTAATCAGGGAACCATAAAAGCGAAACCTGGTGATCATGAACTCTGAGCAAAGAGGTGTATAAAGTGAAACAAAATGAGAGGTCGAACATTGTCTAGCTACATCTCCAACTACTCCTAAGTCTCATGTGCTTAAAAATTCTTGTGCTCGTGACTCATTGAAATATAAGTGAGATTTTCCTTGCCATGAGTAGAATGGCCCTTCTGCCCCTTGTCACATGTTTAAAATCTCAGAGCTCATGTAAGTAAGCATTTTAGGTCCATTTTCACTGGGACTATGGTAACCCCTTCATGCAATAAACTGAGTCATAAAAAAAGAAAAAAAAACACAGACAAAGTAAGAGCTGCACAAAACCAAAGCTAACACTCACGAGGCAGCTGTGACAGTGGAACTCCGGTCAACAAATCAGCTTCTCATAATGTCAATAATCTAGCTGGACAGCACACTCTGGTACCCAGATAAGCTAATTGGCATTCTCTGGAAAGACACACGCATACCCGTGACCCCAAATTAGCACTGGGTTTGGTCCCTTCCATTGTCCAGTATGAAGATCTTTCCCAAGGACTCTTCCTAGCTTTTTGCTTTTACCTGATTGAATTGTCTTTTTGTTGCTGTTGTCCCTTCCCTAGTAGAATTTAAAAAGTTAATAGCATATATTGCCAAGACTATCATGAAGTATAAATTTTGTAGGGCAAGACTTCTGCTTTTGTTTCTGTAACTGAATTTTAAGCATGCAGTGAGAACATTCAGCAATTCTTTGACCTTAAGGGTTATAAGGATTTCCCTTGGTAAGGGAAATACAAAAAGTTTTATAAAATGTTTGGAAGGTAGTACCTGTATAGGTTGGACTGTAGTCAGGCTTAAGTGACCATGGACTGCCAAGGGAAATAAAAACATCCAAACAATGAGTACTGTTATGTTTAGCCACTTCACCAATGTGGACAGGAGCAAAAATAAATCCTGAGAGCCTGTCTATGGAAACATGGGCCCAGCATAAAGATTTAATCTCAGGAATGTGACTGACATCCATTTGTCAGAGATGATTGGTGTGTAATCCTCAGGGATTAACCTCCACAGAGGGTAAGAGAAAATTTATTACCCATTAGGAAAATTGTTTAACAATTTATCGAGCCTGTTTCTGGGTTACATGGAACTGTCTGCACAAGGCAGAGGCATTCTGATGAAAGGTGGTATGGGAGGCAGAAGCCTATTCAACAGTATCTGAGGGAGTAGCTTCTCATGGCAGTGGAAGACAGTGAAAGCAAAGGGGAGGGAGAGTAAGCCTCCTTTAGTCCCCCACCTTGTAAGCAGGCTACCCTCCTAGGGTGGGTGCAGCATGCACAACATCCCTGTGCCCTCCTCCTGCAAAGGTTAAGGATGTTTACCAAGTGAGGCCCCTGGGCTCCCTGGTGAGTTACTGGGCAAAGCTTCTAAACTTCTGGACTTGACACAGTGTATCAACCATTCCATTGCATCCCTTGTCAAATTATCAACCAGGCACATTTTTAAAATCGATTTCCAGATACAAAGACATGCTTATCTTTGTCATTTCACAGTTTGAGCATCACAACACAGATTTAAGAATTCTTAAGAACAGACGCTTTCCTACTATTTGAAAGCAATAAGTGAGAAAATAGGAACAGCTCTTTTGAAGAATGAGACACTATAGTAGCCATTGCTCATTTCCTGTTATCCAACTTGAAGACCTGTAATGCTATTCTCTTTTATCTGGTTTTATACTACTTTGTTTTGTTTGAGTTTTTTGTCTGTAAATGTAAGAACAACCATTTTGAAGAAAGCTAGAGACACTAGGGTAACCATTGTTAATCTCCTGTTGTTATGTTTTGAAAACCTGTATAACTTGCAGTGTTCTGCTTTGAAATGCTATATTATGTTTGACTCTATTCTGTTTTCTTTTGCTTTTTTCAATCTGTTTTGTTTTGTTTTGTCCTATTTTCTTTAAAATAAAAAAAACAACACTATTGTCCATCAACATTATATTACATTAGAGCCCTAACATTTCACCCTTGCAGCTGAAACAAGCAACATTGTTCCTTCCACCTTCCTTGTGTGGGCCAAAGTCCCAATTCCTTGAAGCTCTTTGGTCCCTCCACCCCACCCTGGGGGCCTGTGAGAAGTGAGAGGAGAAAGCAGTAGTTTCTCCCTGTTAAATAACCCTTTAAAAGTCAGTAGAGGTCCAGGTAGATTTGTGCTGATTTACTTTTTCCCTAACCTTGCTCTAAGCTGCTTTTCCACCTCTTCCCAATATGTAACTTTGCATTTCCTTCTTTTGGGAATAAACAGACTCTAGAAATTAACTGAGCAGTCTCAATAGGTGTAAAATCACGGAAACACTCTCTGATCCAGGTCCACAGCAAAAAAGACAAATACAGGAATCAGTAAGACAACAAGCATTTCTATATACATTGTGGTTCTTGAGAACCCGGGTGTCCCATGTTTTACACCTGATATGGGCCTAGCATTAATGTATTAATGGGATCAATATTGACGCTATCAATACACTTTTGGGCTCAATATTGATGATATCAACAGGTTCAATACTGAGGATACAACTGAGGTTCAATACAACTCCCTCACTTTTGTGTGCACAGTAGATGTGTCCTCACCTCCTAAATGCCGAATTTCTTCATGCACCAGGTCTCTGTTCAGGCACCATTCTGGCTCAACCCTCACAGCTTTAAAACTTCCTGGGAAGAGGACCATGAAGGGCAGCAAAAAGGTGAAGAAATAGAAGACATTGAAAGCTGGGGTCAGGTGGAGCCCTCTCTCCAGATGGGAGGACAGGAACTGCTCAACCACTGCAGCATGTTTATTTACACACTTGGGAAGTTGAGTTAATTTTAACCTCTCCACCTAGCAGCTTGTATGCCTGGCTCACCCTGGCACCCTGCTTTCTCGGAGTTGGACTGCTTGTTTATGTGGCGTGCCTCAGGCTGTCCGTGTTCTCAGGGATGGCCTTTCTTTAGCCTTGCATGTGCATTCAATCTCCAGTTTCAGCAGCTTCTCTCAGAAAACGTCTGGACTTCCACGGTTTTGTTTTGCAGCATTATTCACAGAAGCCAAGATATGCAGTGCACCCCGGTGGCCCTCACTTAATGGACTGGATATAGATATAGTATATACACACCATGGAAAGCCAGTCAGCTTTAAACAGGAGACAGTCAGTGATTTATATCAACATGAATTGAAGTGGGGTAGCGTTTTCAGTCAAAGGACTATCCAAACACTTCAAGTTGTCACCCAGAGATAGAATTTAAAACAATTGGCCTCACAGAAGGATTGGTCAGCATGATGATTATCACAGGCTGGAGAAGCAGGAAGTGGAGATGTGGTAGAACAAGACTTACACAAAGCTTCACTTACATGGGAAACACTCTTGACTTTTTCATAGCTCTGATTCACAGCCTGGTGAGTATAGCTAATGAATTATTATGGTACAGGTGAATACTGAAAAGATAGCTAATTTCAAATGTTCTTGTCACAAAAATGTGAAATATTTGTGATGAGATGTTATACACTTAATTTCATTTTTAATTATTGTGTTCAAAAATGAAAATTTCATCTTACACCCTGTAAATACATACAGCAAAAGTTTGTCCAACTGTAATAAAGTAAATTTATAAAGTAAAAAATGCTTGAGTAATTCAAATAAACTGAGAATATTAAACTTGATTTCTGAATTTCCTAATCATTGCGCATATCTGAAAGTAATCTTAACTGCCTTTATTCAGTCATGTAGATATTCAGTTTCTCCCTCTGAACTTGTAGTTACCAGTCTTCTGTACTCTTATACATATTTTGTAACTTTCTGAATATGTCCCTTTGGTGAAATGTCCCAGCCTTTTCCTTAGTATCCTGGAAATCATTGTTTCATGAAATGTTTGTTAAAGATACTAGCCTTCTTAAATAAGAAGGTGGCAATCCACTGTTCTTTCCTTCCTTTTTTGTTTAGTAGCTCTTGTAGTTTACAGACAGACCTTCAAACACTGCTCTCACTCATACTGTGTGTGTCAGCCTGTACTTTTGTGGCAATGGAGTAATGGCTGCAACATCAGAGGATAATTCCAGTGGCAGTATTTTTAAAAATGAACATCACAGGCAGTGGCCATTAATGAAGCCACACAGCACAGAACTCCTTCAATTCCTGTGGGAACAGTCCTAGGACTCCTGTGTTCCTTTCTTTTTCTGAGGGGACTGCACTCTGACCTCCACTGAAGGGAAGTTCTCCAGGAACCCATGCATGTCCTCAGTAGAGAGCAGCTCTCTAGGCCTCCAGGCTGATGAAATCATAGTCATTCTCACCAAGGAGCTCTCTGACCTTACTTTCTCTGCATAACCCCCACAGGAAAGAAAGATGGACACATTAAAAAAAA
>RJWT010055356.1:0-10175 GCA_004365215.1 Cuniculus paca
TAATATTAGACATTCCATATAAAGAATTATACCAAATCTATTTCATACCTGTATCATGTATTTGATACCTATAAAGACTCTGAACATCTTAAAACAAAAACATATTCACACAAAATTTAAGCACATCCACAAGGAAAATACATTTCTAAACACTCTTTCTAAAAACATAATTAGGAGATTGGAGAAGATAAAAATAAACATTATAAAAGCTATGGATGTGAAACTGTTGTCAGTTAAAGGGCATTCACACAGATAAGCAAAGATAAGCATGTATCACTTAAGGCACAGCCATCTGTGTGTTAGCCTGGCCTCAGCTATGAGATGTCTTCTCTGTCTAGGGCCTTTAATTAGGGTCATTATGATCCTTCTCCTTACAAAGTGAATTAGATATTTAATCACAATCATAACTGAAATAAGTAATATGATGCCAATTTTGCAAGGAAAAACGAATTCAGATACTCCACAAAATAAAAACCTACAACCCCAAATATACAGTCTTAAGCATTATTAACTCTGCCTTACAGGAATAAAAGTTACATTTTCCAAATTCTAATTCAAAATATGGTACCTGATTATATAACAAAGATGAATACTGTATACTGATGCAATATCTGAAAGTATTAGTATACAGATATCCTCAATCATTTTAACTATTTTAAAGGTTTCTAAAAATATCCCTATATATTAAATGCCTTATTCTTCCTAAATTATGTATGAGTCTATTATTAATGTACAAAATTACCATTATCTTCTGAGAATAATAAAGACAAATAAGAGTGAATATCGAAAACAAAAAGAGCCCATTACCATATTACAAGGTAAGTTATCTATGAACACAGGATTTCAGCAAATCAATATTTTAAAATAATCTAAACTGTAGTCTTCTAAAATAAAGACAAAAATACTACCATGAAACTTAAAATGATCACTGGGATATTAGAGAGAGATTGAAAGACAGATTGAAAAGAAACAGATAAGTCACCTATTTAAAGATTCATCCTTTGAGGAAATTCTTATCAACTGATTATATATATATATAATTACATTAAGGTAACAGACACACACATTTGAGTTTATAATTTACTACAACAAGGGGAAATATGTGTGTATACATATATTACTACTCTGTGTTTTCTTAAAGTATTTTAATGTTTAATAAAAATGTTTCATAGTAAATCTTATTATCATTATGATTCTCATCAAGACCCAAAGTCTTAACAGCTTATTTTAAAATCAACAAGTATCTATTGTCTACAATAGCTTTACAAATATGTCCCTAATTATTTTTGCTGAAAGCTAGTTCTAATCCACAAATATAAGTACAGTTCTATGACAGGGAAACCAAAGAAAAAATGAAATTGTATTCTTAAATTACCCTATTTTCTTTCCAAAGGAGTGCTACTTGCTACATGGTCCATTCAAATAGACTCACAATTTTGTTTTTTAGTGAAGAATCAGAATCATTCTGAGTTACAGATTAGACTCTGAAATTTTACACTTTTTTATATTATACAAAGAAAGATGGAGACCACAGTGTAGACAGTATAACACAAAACCCACAAGTTCCATTAAGTTTCCAGGTGCTATAAATAATCATAGATGGGTCTTGGGGAACAAAGATTTGCAGATTCCAGTTACATTTTCAGACTTTTAAAATTAGTTTCCTCTTGCATAACTCCACAGGAACAATATGGTGGCCCAACTAAATCAAAAGATTGATAAGATGGATTTTTGCCTCAACCTGAAGCAGAAATAGTAACAGGATAGGTGGATTCTTATTAGCTTGTAATCACTCTGAGGACTTCAAATGAGAATGTAAATTAGAAGCCTCCTTCACCTCTCCTTTTAACCAGGGTACTGCATACAGTGGTCTAAAACCCCAATACTATTTTTTTGTGTTTTTCAGTATTTTTTAGCCATAGACTAACTCTATATATAAAACAAATTCTGGCACATAGCAAGCAACCTATGAAAACCAACTCAACTTTCAATTTTCACTTCACAACAAAGACTAGCAACTTTGCACTCCTTTAGTAGCATTTTAGATAATATTGGAATCACTGTTTAGAGCAGCCAGGACTAAAGTCACATTTTTGTAATTGGCTCTTGTCATTGACATCAGGAAGTAAAGTTACAAAGTGAGAACTTCAGGATCTCAACTACAACAAAGCAGATGAATGTGTAAATCAGATAAAAAGAACATGTCTATTAGAATAAAGCATAGATTAAAAGAAAAGTTGTTAGAAAGTTCAGAGAGAATACCTTCATTTACTAAGAAACAGGTATGTAAAGCAGGAGTAGAAGCAGAGTCAGAGCCAGAGTGATCAGCGTCAGACCGAGTGGAAACAACAGGTGCAGCGACTTGAGGAGGAAAATAGAAGAAATAAAGAGAGAATTGAGGTACAGCACTTTCTGAAAAAAAGCTCAGTATTAGTGAAGAATGAAAAACAAAGTTGGCAAAATATAGTGAACACAGAACTGAAAAATGATGGCTTAATCAGAAGGAATGATTATTAAAGATTATAGTAGGGAAATGATGTATTTTATTGAATAGCAATCACAGTATAGTTCAATTTCCCTTTAAAGTCAAAATTTATTCAATATTATAGATGAGTGAGATCAAAACATAGCTCTAAAACAATGAAGGCTATACTTTAAAAAGCAACATATTAAAAGTTAGCAAAATGTGATTCAATTTTTAAAATGCATCTCATCACAAAAACGTTTAAGTCTTCATACTGTTGACTGCATTTTTGTAAGTTTACTCTCTAATATTATTTGCAAATTACTTTTAAATATCTCAAACCAATATTCGGTGAAAACATTTCAAGTTTCCATATTCATTGTATAAAAATTCAACTTAAAATATATCAACTTCTAAAGAGTATATTCCACATTATTATGTTTACTCTTGTTAGAAGAATCTTACTATAGTTGCATTTACTGAAGGTTAAACAATAGTTCATGAAACAAATGCTGTTTCTACTAAAAACAATTACTGTGAATTTTATAATTCCTATAGAATAGATAAACCAACCCCCCCCCCAAAAAAAGTTTTGTTGCAGCTTAAATTATCATATGAAAAAGCAAAAGGACCGTATGGCACACACATTCTACAACTGGAGGTCAATGTTAAGATTTAGAGGTCACCATTTGACACTTCCTTCCTATGGAGAAATTACCATATGTCATGCACAAGCATCTTCAAATTAATCCCTCTCTTTTCTTCTGTCATTGAACAGCAATAGGTTTGGGCTCCTGAACAGATTAAGCATTGTCTGCTGAATGATATGTTTGCTTTTCATGCAGTGAAGTTCTTTTGTGATGATAGGACAGCTGCATGAAAACAACTTTTTCATAATTTCCACACGAATGCATCATAATGTCAATGAGGCACGTGTGAAGGAAACTGTAGAATTAAAAGAAGTCCACAAACAGTAGCAGAAAGAAAGAAAGAAAGAAAGAAAGAAAGAAAGAAAGAAAGAAAGAAAGATTGATTTAATTCCATAAACGCTAAGACACACATGAAACCCTCCTGTACTCCATTAGCTCCTCTGTACCCATGAAAACTTTATCTGAGAAATTATAATTCTTTTTTTATTAGGACAGTCCTGGTTTTGTACCTTATAAAATTAAGATTATTTTGTAATGTTATACTTAGGAAAAAATACTTGCTTTCAATTATGTATTTAACAAATTTAGGAACCTCATTATAAAGTAATCTTGCACAAAATTCCAAATATTTCTATGTTCCATTGGACAATTTTATTTATCAGATGTAATTACAAATTCAGTTAAAATGCCCAGTAAAAAAATTTACCTTTCAATGAAAAAAGTTGGTGAACATTAGTGTCAAGGAATAAAATTTCAGGTTTTGGCTTCAATGCTACAAAATGTTAAGAAAGTTATTCTATGGCTTTTAACAATTGAAACTTTTCTATAATTTCACTTATTTTTAATCTCTGGAAAAAGTGTGATTCTATGCTTACTTTTGAAAGGACACTACAATGAGAGGATGAGAAAATCCAGTACTAATGAATAAAAAATTAGTACAGAGTGATCATTACACTAGATATATCTAGTAATAGCATTAAACCATAGCATTTTGTCAAGGCCCAAGTATACAGGAAAACTAGAAATGTGACTAGCAGAATTGCTAAGATAAGCATTCTATATTAACAGAATAATGTTCAATATGAATATGTCTCATATGAAGGAAAATCAGATTTGGGGTATTATATTTGTGAAGTCACATTTAAATGACATTTCATATGGAAAATCTTTAATGAATTCTGTGGACACTATATAAATCAAGAAAAATGTTGCTAGTGAACTCAAGGAATCAGGTTAAATGCACTTTTTTAAAGATTTCTATATCACAATCAAAAAATACTAAAATAACCTTACAACTAGAATGGCAGAATCTAGAACTATTTTCACAATTCACTGAGAAACTGCTACAGTTTTTACAGTTGTCCACATATAGAAAAATTGGCAACAGAAATTAGAAGAAAAACACCACTTCCAAAATAAAACTCAAGATTTAATGTAAATAATAAAGTTACGTGTGGCACTGAATATCAAAGATTTGGGTTGGTTTTTCTTTTTCTTTTTTTTTTTTTGAAACAGGGTCTCACTATGTACTGTAGGCTGGCCTTGAATTCACTACATAGTCCAGGCTGGCCTGGAATTTACAGTCATCCTCCTGCCTCAGCCTCCCAAGTGCTAGGATTACAGGCATGCACCACAACACCCAGTCTACATATCAAAGATTTATGCCATAAAACAATCTACCACTTGTGCTTAAGATAGAAAAGCTGCTATATAAATCTGCCTCCCTTATTAAGGATTAGCAAACACAAAGGAAAACTGTTAGCACAGTTTTAAAATGGAGTCAAAAGAGACAAATTTTATTGTTTTACCTGAGAGAATCGTTTAAAACAGTCATTTTGTAGGGTTAGGGATATATATCAATGGTAAAGTGTTTGCCTAACATGCATGAAGTCCTGGGTTCAATCCCCAACACCACAAAAAGGAAAAAAGAAAAGAAAGAAAAAGGAAGAAATTTTCTAGCTAAGAGCCTATTCAACTGCTTACTCCCGCATGAAAAGATAGATGATGATAACAACATATATAGGTACATGATATGCTCTGGCCTCCCTTTAAATGGCATACACATATTTGACTCCATTTTTCACTACTCTCATTGTGATATTAAAAACAAATATGACAGAAAGTTATATTTTGAGTGACACGTGCTCTTTACAAAGGGTCTAAATCACATCAGCCTCCCCATACAAAAGCATAAATATTCTTTACATTTTACAAAGGAAAAAAAAAAAAGAAAATCTAAAACATATCAGGAAAAACATGCAATGTGTGAACGTTTTTAAAAGCTTAACACTAGCCAGGCATGGTAGTGCACACCTGTAATCACAGCACTAGGGAGGCTGAGACAGGAGGATTTCAGCAAATTCAAGGCTAGCGTGGGCTACAGTGAGTTCAAGAACAGCTTAAGCATGACTGGGGATTTAGCTCAGTGGCCTAAGTGTGTGGCTGGCAAGCACAAGGTTGTGAGTTTGATCCCCAGTACCAGAAAAAAAAAAAAAAAAAAAGAACAGCCTAAGCCTAGACTACATAGTGAGATCCTGTACAAAAAATTAAGAAAATTTTTTAAAAACCAGTAAAACAATGAATAAAACTGTTTAATGATGAATCACTTTAAGTAGTGTTGCACAGTAATCATGGTACTGTGAGGGGGAAGAAGGAAGGGAAAGGAGGAGGAAACACATGAAAAATTTAGAAATAAAAAAAAAATTAGAAATTAGGAAACTACAGTGCCAACCACCATGTACTTAACATAAAAGCATTTTGCACTGGGTGAAGGGTCTACTATAGGCATCCTAGAACAGTACTCACCTTTTTATAAGCCTCCTTTAGATTTTGTCTGTTATGTCTTAGGTAGAGTCTACTTATCTTTTAAATCAACACAAACCATTAGGATAAATCATTAATTTGGCTTTCATTACCTCTGTTCTAATGTCTAGCTTTCTGATATACAAAACTAAATAATTCCACATTCTACCTAATTAATGAGAATATGTCATATCCCGAATGTCTTATGCAACTGGAATAATTAAGGTGGTAACTTTATTACGAATGTAACCTTGGGATGAAAACTCTAAAAATTTCTGATTACTCTGTTGTCTACAAAGATTCTTGTTCTGTGATACTTCCTAAAATCAACAAGGTTACAAAAGGCTGATCAATTAATCCACTTTTACTTATGACCAGATTGGAAAACAAATATAATAGCAATTATGATCACTTGCTCGAAACCTCCCTTTCTAAAAAAGTAAGCCTTGGGCATTATGTGTATATACATAATAATCATAAACACTGTGTCTTATAATATTATTCTTCAGCATCATACCACTTGACTCAGGTAGAAATAAAAGAGCTTTCATATGGAATCCTTCTTGAGATCTCAAGAACTACCTACTTAATCTACAAAGTATGACTCATGAGAATAAATAACTTCATTATGCACTTTAACGCAGCATATATTTACATGTCCAGGCAGGTTACATAGAACAGGCAGCTCATTCAACAGGAAAGACAACAACTGAAGCACACAGTTTAATAAGTCAATCAGCATCTTAAAAAAACACATTTGAAAGACAGGAGTCCCCTTTTCCGTCCTGAAATATGGCTCCTGAGAAGCAAGCATTTTCAATTTTGTCAACTACTTCTTCCATATTTATTTCTGTATCACTAAACAATACGCTAATACCATAATTTCTTGATTGACCAAACTGGAACATTTGCAATTTGTCTCTACCAATATTATGGAAGATGAAGATTTAGTTTTGATAAACCACATCTCCTAACCAATTTCCCTTCCTTTACCCCCAACTTCCTAAAATAAGTATACAATGCTTTTTGGTATATAAATATTAAGTGTTTACATTATCTCTACAGAAATACTCTTTAACTTTGACCCAAGTATTAGCTCGCAAACATCACATTTCCTTTACTAGACATCTGCTATTTTTCAAATTTTAAAACTGTGTTTTCTCACTTGTCTTGTGAATGATATACCTAATTTTTCTTTTTAAGTCTTTTTCATGTGTGTGTGGGGGGGGCGGATAGTAGGGAATGAACCCAGTGCCTTATAAATGCTAGGCAAGTATTCTACCACTAAGCTACATTTCCTAACTTATTTCGTTTCTTTCTTTCTTTTAGATAGGCTCTCAGAGTGAACTAGGCTGGCCTTGAACTTGTGATCCTCCTGCCTCAGTCTCTGGAGTAGCTGGGATTACCAACATAAGCCATCCTACCCTCTTCTTCATAAACCTTTTGTCAGCCTCTCAATGATTTTCTAAAATCCAGTTTCATTCTTCCACCAAACCTTCTTCAGATGCTGCCTCACACCCTGCTCATATCTGCTGCACAACTGTCACCCTAAGATTTCCCTTCACCATTATCCAGCAAATTCTCTCTTAGTGTTCTCAGTGAATGCTAAGTTTCCCAGGTACTGTGTATTACTTTATATTAGTTTATTTACTACTTAATCTGATGCAGTGTAGATTTCAATACCTTGCTGAGTAAAGGCATATAATATAGTAATTTTTCAAGACCATCAATTCCTGAAAATGTCATCAATCTGACTTTTGATGGACAGTGTGCAT
Source organism: Cuniculus paca (assembly GCA_004365215.1). Classification (NCBI taxonomy): domain Eukaryota; kingdom Metazoa; phylum Chordata; class Mammalia; order Rodentia; family Cuniculidae; genus Cuniculus; species Cuniculus paca. The sequence continues at coordinate 7,692 of RJWT010055356.1, forward strand.
GTGGCATTCTAAAATAAAAAAATCATTTTCCCTTCATATATATATATTTTTGGGGGGAGACAGGTTACAGAAATCAAACTCAGGACCTCACACTTGCCAGATAGACTCCATGCCACTGAGCTATATCCCCAGCCCTTCCTTTCATATTTTTAAGGAACTACTCCACTGCCCTATCACTAGTTTAGGGTTAATATTAAGAAGTACAATAACATTTTTACTCCTGAAACACAGCAATCAAATTGTTAACATTGGTAAAAATTGCTATAAAAAATGCAGAGACAAAATTATCATATAAATAATGTGATCATGAAAAAGAATCTTTTGCATTTGGAAATTAATGACAAATGAAACAAATATATCAGGAGTATGGTAATCTCAAACACACTAGTTACACCCAGTTGGAGTTTTTGTGGAAATCTATAATTTGGTATTTCTGGACACTATTTCAAAACAAATTTCTGCTGAAAGAGGTCATTGTCATGTTCTTGGAAAACAGCCACAACTGTTACGGTCAGTTATTACAGGGAATACGTGGAAAGCTTTAAGATACATGAAATCATATCATTCACTCTTGTTATTCACTCACATTCACCATGGTGCTGATATAAAACAATAAAAACCTTAAGTGATAGAATTATTAATAATCTACACTCTTACACTTAAAAATGGAACAAGATGAACAACACATTCATCCAATATAGGAATGTATTTCTACATAGTTTTAGGAAAAAATAATATCCTTCAAACAAGGCCAAAAAACAAAAAAGACAGATACACACAACAAAAAAACCACAGACAATAGAAAATATGGGGACCCACCTTTGCAAAATGAATTAATCAATCATAATAGCATTCTGAGAAACATATACCAAGACCACACAAGAAAGTGCTCATAATATTTTAAAAAATGTTAACTGCATCTAACAATCGCTAGATTGGATTAGAATTGGAGTAAGATTAGATGTGATAATTTTCCTAGGCCTATGACTGTAGCCAAAGAATCAAAACAAACAAAAACACTAAATTTTCATAAAATATCTCCCTCGTTATGAACATTCAAAATAAATAAATGAGTTCTCCAAAATAAATAAATGAATAAAGTAAATAAATGAAGCTAAAAACCCTAGGAACAATTCATTTAGTAAAAGAAATTTATCACATAAACACTAACTTGAATGAGGTATATTAAGTTCACAATTTTTTTACTTTACTTAATCAACACAAAATAACTTGCATACATAACTATGCACCAGGTATTGGGCTAAGATTTAAAAACACAAAGATTAGAAAAAGTTACTGCCTTTCGGTCACTCAAAGCTTAATTAAAAAGCAAATAAACAAGCAATTCAAATATTATCACAAATTGGACTGCTCTGAACCTCCTCTGATAGACCTAAACTCCTTGAGGACAGTGATTTTTTAGCCTTCTCAGACTCATATTAACTCCAGAAACACAAAGAGAAGATATTTACAGATTCATTCATTCAACAAATATTTACTGAGCTTCTATGAATCAGCTGTTGTTCTAACTACTTCTAATAAATCAGCAAACAAAACAGAAAAAAAAAATGTACCTGCCTGTTGAGTTTCCACAGCAGATCAAAGTTATAAGCCAATTTTTGTAAAAAGGCAGATAAGTCCAAACACAAAAACTTAAAGGATTCTCAGACCCATCATCTGTCCATTTCCCTGACAAGTATTACAGGTTAAGTCCAGCTTTTTGCTAAGGACCCTGCAAAAGGATAAACTATCATTTAATTTACATAAATGTTTCCTGAGTTGATTCAACAATGACAATTTCTTTTTCTGTTTGTTTGTTTGTTTGTTTGTTTTGCCGCAGCAGGGATTGAACTCACGACCTCACGCTTGCCAGGCAGGTGCTTAGGCCACTGAGCCAAATCCCCAGGCCTTGTCTTTTTGAGACAGGGTCTCACTATGCTGTTCAGGCTGGCCTTGAGCTCACTTTGTAGCCCAGGGTGGTCTTGAACTCGCAGTGATCCTCCTGATAATATATTTTTTGTTTTTTTGTGGCACTGGGGATTGAACTCATGATCTCGTGCTTGCTAGGCAGACGCTTATGCCACTGAGCTAAATCCCTGGCCCTTACAATGACAATTTCCTATTTTTCAGTTTAGACAGCCCAAGTTGAACCCATTAATGAAAAAGTAAAATTGCAAGGAACATAACACTGAATATTTAATTTGACTGATTTGCTTATACACTTACCACTGAGTAGAGATACAACTATTAAACATAAAGATAAAAATCAAGATATGTACTAGAAACACTAAGCTTAGATTTTTGCCATGAGAATAATAAATAAAAGTACAGTATGTCAGATGTAAAAACCCTAAAGACATGCATAGATTTAGAGCTGTATCACAGTGGAAAAAATTTAATTGTTTGATATGTCTTATCCCTGTCTTAAAGAGGCTATTTTGAAGCTGCAAAATTGACTATTTAATGTACACTAGATAAAAAAAA
>RJWT010055357.1:0-10169 GCA_004365215.1 Cuniculus paca
AGAAAGAAAGAAAGAAAGAAAGAAAGAGAGAAAGAAAGAGAGAGAGAGAAAGAAAAAGAAAGAAAGAGAAAGAAAGGAAAGAAAGAAAGAAAGAAAGACAGAGAGAGAAAGAAAGAAAAGCATTGGTAATACAGGTACCACATGGACCACAAAGTAGCAAGAGTGCTGCTAAAGGAATGGGAAGATGTGGGAGGTCATGGAAGTGATATCAACACTAAAATACAAGCCAAACAAAAAGTATGATGAGATGGACTCAATAGCCTGAGAGAAAAAGAGATGTTGATGATGAATATTTATCTCAGTCTCCTGGTCTAGACACCATACAGCATTCAATATAGAATGAGACGTAAGAAAGCAAGAAAAATGATCCAGAACACAATAAAGCACCATCTTTGAAATACTGGAGAGAAAAGTAAAACCAACCCAGAATTTTACGCTCAATGAAGCCAATACAGCAACATAATACAGAATTTCAAGAACTATTCAAAAATGACAGAAAAACACAAGAATGGAAGGACAGAAAAAGAGAAGCAGCAAACAGAAAACCAAATAAACTTTTAGACTCGAATCAAAACATATTAATAATTATACTACAGAATTCAATTAAAAGGCAGAGATTTTCAGAACAGACAAACGAAGACCTAAATACATGGCATTTACACAACACACACTGTAAGAAACAAACACAATCATAAATAGATGGAAGAAATATATATTATGCTTAAAGTAAACATAAAAAGGTTAGAATCAGTCCATTAGGACTAGATAGAGTACACTGCAAAACAAAGTACATCACCATGAATAAAGACTATTTCATTATATTAAAAGGGTCAGTTTAAAAGAAAGATAAAGTATGAAAGTGTTTATGATAGAGCTTAAAAATACATGAAGCAAAAGTGATGAAATTAAAGTGAAAAAGAAACATTTCAGCAGCTATAGTTGGCGACTTTTACCTTGTTATCTTGGCTACTAATAGAATGCCAGACAAAAATCAACAAAGACACAATAAATCAGAACAACACTGCCAGCCATCTGGTCTTAATTAATAGAACACTGTACCCAACATCAAAATATACATTATTTGAGGGCACATATGGTAAGCTTATCAAAATAGACCATATTGTGGAAATATAGCAAGTCTTAGTAAACTGGAAACTATTAAAACCATAAAAACCATAGTACCTGAACACAATTTAATTAAATTAGATACCAACAACAGTATAAAAACCAGAAAAATATTTGGAAATTAAGCAATATACCATTAAATAATCATCAAGTCAAATAAGCAATCAAAGAAGATATTAGACTATATTATGACTTTATTTTTTAAGGAAAAATGAAAAACTTGGTAGACAAAAGCTAAGTGAAATTACTCTCAGTCCAACAAAAAAATAATAAAGAAATTTCTTTAGGCAGAGCAGACAGAATATGACACTACACTGAAATTTGGATCTATACAAGGAAACAAAACATGTTGAACATGGTAGAAATGTAGGTAAATATAGAATATATTTTCTCTTATTCTTAATTTCTTTATATTACAGCTCTCAAAAGCAAAAACGGTAATGCACCAAAGGGTTCAAACATAATCCAAAGGTCTGAAGTATAAAAGGGAGGCACACTACTATAAGTGTTTATTTTATATGTAGGCATGTAGACTGTGCAATGTCAGAGTTACACATGTTACATTCTAGAGCAACAGTGTCCAGGAAGACATTATGTGATGATGGACATATTATGTGTTCCAATCTTCACTATCCAATATGCTAACCCCTGGTTACATGTGCATCCTACTAACTCAAAATGTGGTTAGTTCACCTGCCTTGGTTACTTTTTCTCATTGCTGGGACAAAACATTTGACACCCAAAACGAATGAAGGAAAGGTTTATTTAGCTAACTGTTTGAGGAGGTTTCAATCCATAATCAGCTGGGTCCAAGGCAGGGTGGCACGGCACAGGGGCAACACTCGAAGGCAGCAACCAGAGCAAAAAAGAGGGAACAAGCCTCTTCTCCTCCCTTATGTTATACACAAGCCACCACCCCTAACCCTAGTGCTGGTGTAATACTCACAAAATCTCTGTGCCCTCCTCTTGCACAAGATGAAGATATTTACAAAGTAAGGATCCTGGCTCCCTGCTGAGTCTCTGTTAAACTTCTAAACTTCTCAAGTTGACACAATGTATCAACCATAACATCACCTAAAGATATAAAATTTTAATTGTATTTGAAAAACCTGTGTGTGGATAGTGCCATCCATATTGGATAGCACAACCTAAGAATAACCACTGAAAAAGATAAATTAAGAATCGTGTGTATTAATAATGGAGAGAAAATGAAATTATAAAAATATCCAGTTATTTCAGGAGAATACAAAAAAAATGAATAAAAATAAAGAAAGGACAAACCAAAGAGTAGTGATAGATTTAAACCCTAACATATCAATAATGATGTTAAATGTAAATCATCTCAAAACTCGATTCTCAGTAACTGAAAAAACAACAAATAATCAGTAATTGATTAATGCTTATAGAACAAGTTGGCCTAACCTCAGGATACACTTTTACATAAAATACAACATGAAACATTCACCAAGATAGATCATATTAGAAGCCAACAGTAAAAACACCTCCAAAACCTAAAATGTGCCAGGCAGAGTGGCATACATCTGTAATCCAAGCACTCTGGGAGGCTAAGGTAGGAGGATCACAAGTTTGAGCCCAGCCTGGGCAACTTAGTGAGACCCCATCTCAAAATAAAAGATAAAAAAAGGCTAGGGATATAATTTGGTACAAAAGCCCTGGGGTTCAATCCCCAACACAATAACAATAACACAACAAAAAACCTCAAAGGACAGAAATCATACTAGGTAACTTCTCTAACAAAAAAAAGAATTAAACAGGAAGTAAATACCAAAAAGATATCTAGGGAAATCCCAACTATTGGAAATTAACACATATCTAAATAACTCATGGGTCAAAGAAATCATAAGACTAATTAGAAAACATTTTGAATAAAATGATAATCCAAAGAACATATCAATAATTTTGGACACAATTAAAGCAATGCAATAAGGAAATTCATAAAAATGGTTGCTTGTGCTCAGAAATAAAAAAGTTTTACATCAAAAATTTAAGATTCCATATTAAGAAACTATAAAAAGGACAAATGAAATTCAGTGCAAGTAAAAGAAAACAAAATCATACCTCAATAAAAGAGAAAATAGAATAACAATAAATAATAAGAAATAAAACAAAACAAAAATCTGCTTTTTGAAAAGGACAAATTCATCAATTTCCCTATGCTGATGAAGAACAAAAGAGAAATACTGCATGGCTTCTCTTAATAAGAGAGACCTAAAATATAAATAATTTAAAGAGCAAAATAAAAGGGATATGGTAGGAAACAAGGAGGTAGAGTCTGTATAGATGGAAAGGGTACATGGAAAATGAGGAAGAAGGGAAGTAAAAAGAATTAAAAAAAAAATATATATATATATATAATTTTCCCAAGATGAATGTCTTTATTATGTACTATTATATACAAACATATACTAATGAAAAACTTATTAAAGATGTCTTAGTTACTTTTCTTGTTGATGAGACAAAATACCCGACAACTAAATTTAAAGCGTGGATAGATTTATTTAGCTCACAGTTTGTGGAGGTTTCAGTCCATAATCAGCTGGGTCCAAGGCAGGGTGGCATGGCACAGGGGTAACAGTTCATGGTGGCAGAAGACAGCAAAAGTGACAAGAGAGAAGCAAGGGGACAAGCCTCTTTCTGTCCCTTATAGTATATGGAAGCTACAATAGGGTGGGTGTAGCTCTCACACTCTTAATCCCAGCATTGCACTATGAATTCATCACACATTCTAGATTCAGTCACCTCTGAAGAAAATCCTATGACAGCATGAGGCTTTGGGGGGATACCTAGACATACCATAACAAAAGGAGACCAAAATATATTTTACCAATATCAATAATAAAAAACGGTACATCACTATAGAACATACCAATGGTAAAAGGATACTTTGATTGTTTTTAGTCTGTTTTCTATTATTTGATTCAAACATGTGAGAAGATATGGACAGCTATTTTGAAGAAAATAAGAGATATGTTAGCCATTGTTGATTTCCTATTGTCTGGTTTTGAAGGCCTATAGTGCTTTCATTCTTTTGTTCAGATTAGTTTTATACTATTTTGTTTTGTTCGAATTTGTTGGGTGTGAAAGTATGAACAACTATTTCAAAGAAAACAAGAGACACTATGGTAGCCACTGTTGATTTCCTGTTGTCTTGTTTTGAAGTCCTATATTGCTTGCATTGTATTGCTCTGATCTGCTTCATTCTGCTTTGTTTTATTCTCTTTAAAATAAAAATTTTTTAAAAAGGGTAAAAGAAAATTTCTTGAGAAACGAACTACCAAGATGGGTACAATGGTGCACACTTGCAATCCCAGCTCTCTGAGTAACTGAGGTAGGAGGATCACAAGTTTGAGCCTAACCTAGGCAATTTAGTGACTGAGACATTGTCTCCAAACAAAAAAACAATGACTAGGGGTATAGCTTACTGTGAAGGTCCTGAGTCCAATCCCCAATTGCACACAAAAATGTTTTAGAAGACATTGATGATTTGAGTATCCCAATATTAAATACAGAGAGTGAATTCATAATTTAAAACCTTCCCACAAAGAAAAGCTCATTACTATGTACATTTCATGCTGAATGTTTCCAAACACTTAAGGAAAAATAAATAACAATTTTACACAAATTCTTCCAGTATAGAAGAGGCAGGAACTTTGCTATCTAATGTTATACAGTTAACATTATTTCAATACCAAAACCAAAGGAAAACATTAAAAATAAAGAAAATAACAGACAAATATTTATTATGAAAAACATGAAAATCCATTTAAACACAAGTGAATCAGTAAGAACTAAAACCACAAAACTCAGGAAAAAAAAATAGAAGTAAATCTTCATGACCTTGAGTTTGTCAATAGATTTTCAAATATGACACCAAAAGCAAAATTTTTAAAAATTAGTCCATTTTCAAGCTGTAATGTTGCATGCCTGTAATTTCAGCACTAGGAAGGCTGAGGGAAGAGGATCACAAGTTCAAACCCTTCCTAGATAATTTGAGACCCCATTTCAAAATTTAACAAAAGTGCCCAGATGTAGCTAGTGGTAGTCAGCTAGTGGTAGAGAACCCCTGGTTTCAGTCTCCAATACCACCAAAAAACCAAAAATAAGCCAACAGAAAAGGCAAATTGAACTTCATTAAAATCTAAATTTTATGCATGGAGAATATATTAAAAATTAAAAGATAACCTATAGAATGAAAACAAAAACCTGCCAAGACTGTTATCTGATGAGGTCTCATCTTCAGACTATATTAATAACTCCTACAACTCAACAAGAGGATAAAGCCCAATTTATGAATGAACAAAAAGATACACATTTTTCCAAAGAAGATACACGAATTAACAACACAGGACAATCAAACAAGAGTTGGTTGTTTGAAACCATAAACAAGATTGATAAAAATCTTAGCTAAATTAACCAAAAGAAGAAAAAGAAGCCCCAAATCGACACAATTAGATGTGAAGAAGGATATTACAACATGTACCACTGAAATCCAGAGGACTATTGGTGACTACTTTGAAAACTTATATTCTAATACATTGGAGAATCTAAAAGAAATTGATCAATTTCTAGATGCATACAACCTCCCAAAATTGAACCAAGAGGATATTTTTTAAAAGCCTGCAATGAGAATGAAGCAATTATAAAAAGTCTCCCAACAAAGTTCAAGACTAGATGGATTGAGTGCCAAGTTCTACCAGACTTTTAAAGAACTAAACCAATGTTCCGTGGACTCTTCCATGACATAGAAAAGGAACACTTCCAAACTCATTCTACAAGGCCAACATCACCCTAATACCAAAAGCACACAAGGACACAACAAAAAAAGAAAACTATACACCAACAGCCTTGATGAACCCTGATGCAAGAGTCCTTTAAAACTTACCAACAAGCACGTGAAAATATGCTCAGCATTATTAACCTTTAAAGAAATGAAAAGCAAAACTACAATGCACTAGAATGGCCATAAGCATATATATCTTATATTATAAATATGTATCCATACATGTATATAATACAATATGTGACCATGGAAGATTTATCCAAGGAATGCAGTTGATTCAATATTTAAAATTAGATGTGTGCAATTTAGCAATATGATCACGCAAAAAGGAAAACCATGTCACCCCCTCAGTAGATGCAGAGGAAATGTTTGACAAAATTCACCATCCACTTGTAATAAATAGCACTCAACCAACTTAAAACAATGAAAATCTCTTCAACATCATAAACGACACATACAGTATCTATAGCAAGGGTGTAAAACTATGGAAGACCAAATGTATTCCACTTAGAACTGGAAACAAACCAGATACATTTGTTCTATCACTCTACTCAACATCTTACTAGATGTCATACCCGGTGAAATTAGGCAAAAATAAAAGAAATAAAAAGCAAGTAAAACTATCACTGTGTACGATGACATGATCATTGCTGTTGAAAACCTAAAACAAAGCAGATAGTTCAGTATCACATAAGCAGAGACGAAAGCACTCCACAGAGCTTGGGAGTCTCAGCATTGTGATCAAGGACCAGCGATGGAGAAGGGGCTCACCCACAGCCTCCCAAGAAAGAGTTCAGGAGAATAAGGAAAAAAAATTTTAAAACACAAGGATTCCCTTCTCAAAGAACATGGAAAGAGTGTGGTGACACAAATAAATCAATGGGTATGTCTATTCAGTACTTTTTGCCCTAGTTTTCTGACACTGTAGATGGCTCCAGAATTTGAAAGATAAACTGAAATAAAAAAATCACTGACACAAAAGAAACAGAAGAAATAGAATATACAGAAAAATTAACAAGTGGTTACCACTAAACAATACATTTGTGGGGACTTTAGTTTTCTTCTTTTTGCTTTTCAGATTTTCCCAAGTTTATTCTTAAAATAATTTTATTTACTTTCATGGAAAAAGAATCTGTTTGTAAATGGTCAAAACATAAATGAAAAATTGTGGGAAATATTCACAACAGGACAGATGGAGCTATATTCTTCACTACATAAAGAGTTTTAAAAATCAATTAAGAAAAGATCAATTGAGAATACAAAGAGTCATAAGTAGACAGAAAACTGGAAATGAAATACAAATTACTTTTAACCATATGAGAAGATACTCAACCTCACAATAATTAAAGAAATGCCAATTAAAACAGCTCAGGCTGGCAATTAGAACAACTATATTATTCAACACATTCAGAGAAGTTGTGAGGGGAAATAGCAATCTTTCATGTTAATTGTCATATTGTAGAAATATTGCAATAAAGTACTAGGCCACGTTGAGAAATATGCATCAAAATTCTAAATGTGTATTCCCTTTAACTCAGCCTTTCTACTTCCAGAAATTTCTTGTAGAGACATATGTTCAATACATACACAACAATTACATACGAGGCTGCTCAGAGCAGTACTCTCGAATATACTGAAAAATTAGAAACAAACTAAATCTCCCCCAATGGCACACTGATTAAACACACTATGATAAATGTCCACAATGCAGAAGGGTAATCTGTATGGCCCTTAGACATATATCCTATATGTTTAGTCTGAATCCTACAGAATTAAATAAATAAAGCAAGTTACGGAGTAGCATGGACCACATTCTCTTCTTTGTGTTTAAAAAATAAAGACAGTAGATATAAGTTTGAGTGGGCATGAAAAAATCCTGAAAGGAGCCCAAGAAAATGGTGAACGCTGGTTATCACCTGGTAGGGTAACTTTTGTACACCTTTTGCATTGTTTCTAATCTTACCATGCTCAAGTATTAGCTTTTAGAACCGTTTAATCTTGATTAATAATGTACTGGGTCTTGGTTTTCGACTTTATAAAATGATAATTATACTTGCCCAGCTTATCTCAGAAGGGAACTGTGAACACCAGATGAGAAAATACAGATGCATGGAAGTGATTTACAAGCTTTATACAATCATCAATAAAAGGCATAAAAGGTATTCTTGCTAATCATTATAATTTTTCTTTTTAGCTACAGGAAATTATTTCGTGACCTAGGATTTACAATGGATAGGTCTGAGGAAATTTTAATTTAGGGAGAAAAGACAGATGGGAAATAGGAGGTAAGAACACTGCAACCAAATGTATTAATGGAAGAAGGCTTTTGTCTTGTTTTGCCTTTAAGGCCAGAATAGGAAACTTGAAAAAGGTCAAGAAAAATAGACCAGAGCTCTTGCAAGAAGTTATTTCTGTGCTAAATAAAAATTTAATCCTATATAACATTTTTGAGGTGCTTTAAAAATGAAGGTATAAAATCTCCCATGAAGTTCTACGGGAGCCTCATAATTAAAGAAGAGTCAGTTGAGGCCAAGGTGATCTAAAGAGAAATATGTCTGTTCCATGGTGAGTGAATTTTAAACAAGTGTTTGCAGGTATCAATAAAGCTAATGTTAAGGGGAAATAGAAAAACAACGAGACCTCAGAGTATTCAGTGGAGGCTGGAATGGCAACAAACTAACCCCCTACACTCTCACTATTAAAAGCTCATTAACTCCCAGCTGTTCATCCATTAGGCTGAGAAGAAGGAAAACAGAGCACATGGCCTTATTGCCACATATTTATACCCGAGGTTTTCATCTCATAAAAAGGAGAGAGGGAAGATAAGGAGAAGATAACAATCATAATTACATCACCAGGCTATGGAGAAAGCTGTGTTAAGTGTAATAAACCTCTCAGGCAATAAAGGCAGATGAACGTCCAAAGTCAACCACATGGAGAAGGAGGGAGGGCAAATGTCATCCTGGCACCGCTCCCCAAGCCAAAGCCACTTCCGAACCTGAGCCCCGTGACTTACCTCTCTAGGTCACATCTCACCAGGACAAGCAGCGACACTTGCAAATAAAAGGTTTCACCTGGTCATTCACTCTGGAGCACAGTCCTTAACTGCAAGTTTACACAAAAGCAGGCACTGAGAACGCAAGTCGGATTTAAAGCAATCTGTGCAATGGGGTCTTACTGCTCCTTCTGTGATGAGGCTTTCGGGCCAGCACTCAAAAATGGGCAACTTGTAGCCCAATTTCAGCTCACAGGTGTTTCTTTTGGCTCCAGGCTCTTAACATCTTTTAAATATTTTGTCAGGATTTAGAAATTAAGAGCTGCAATTCAGTGTTCTACCTCCAGCTAGTCTGGCACTACTGAAAAAGTAAAATGCTACATCCTCATTCGCATATTTCTGTAAGAGTCAAGACTTGTCCCTTCCAGGAAATTGAATTTCATAACCCCAGAAGCAAGAAAATTCAAATACAAAATACAGTCTTACATATATAAATCTTGCTAAGGGTATTTAATGAGAAGGCTACTCCTCACCTCTTTCACGGCAGCATCTCTGCAGGCTCAACCTCGCTTCGCGGGCCATGTGCCCGACCTCCTCCTCCTGCAGTGCCCTGCCACGCTGGCCTGCTGGCTGCTCCTCAGACCAGTGCCCTCTGCCCTGCACACCTGTGCACACTGCTCCCCCACTTAGACTGTTCTTCCCCTAGACACCATCACGCCTTCACCTCCTTCCCATCGTCATCCCTACATTCCCATCTCAGAAAGGTCATGCTTGATCACACCATTGAAAAGCACACATGTTGTTTCATTCTATTCTCTTTAAAATAAAAATTTAAAAAAAAATTTTTTTAAATAAATAAATAAAAGCACACATGCCTTGCCAGGGATTTAGCTCAGCAGCATAAGCTCCTGCCTGACAAGTGCTAGGTCATGAGTTCAATCCCCGGTACCAAAGAAATAAATAAATAAAAACACATATGCCCAGAACACTGGAGGATGAAGCAGGAGGATCACAAATTCAAACCCAACATGAGCAACTTAGCAACTTAGTGAGATCTCATCACAAAAAAAAAAAAAAAAAAAGCTGAGAATGTAGTTCAATACACAGGTCCTGGATCCAATTGCCAATACTACAAAATAAAGTAAAATAAAAGCACACATCTTTGCTTCACAAAAATGTTTGAGTTCATGTCATCCCACTTATTTTGTTCCTGGTACTTTCAATTCATGTCATCCCACTGCTTTTGTT
>RJWT010055358.1:0-10173 GCA_004365215.1 Cuniculus paca
TGTGTGCAGACACTTAACATACACGGAACAACTGGCTACATACACAAATATCCTTACTGTAACTGGTCTATGGAACAAACAGCACATCCCAGGTAGAAGGGTGACAGTATCCTCAATCTTGTCAGGCACCTGGGCCACATGCAGCCCCGGTTTGGTAGCTAGACACATGTCCCAAGAAGTAAGAACTGTGTCAGTGCAGGAAGAGGAAGAGGAGGATCTTGCCTCTGAATCTAACCAGGAAAGGGTCTGCTGGGTGCACACCTAAGGCAGAGAGAGATGAAGAAGGTTCTGGAGACAGACAGAGAAGGTTCTGGAACATTTCCATCTCACCTCTCAGGAATCCTCTTTCCCAGACAACACCTGGCCTCAGGCCTGGCTGGTTCTCAAACAGGTTTGCCAGGTAGATGGTTTCTCAGCTCAGTGGATCACTAATATCTAAAACCTCCCCTGGGCTGAGGTATTCTTATCTCTGGTTGGAGGCTTCCCTTGGGCCCACTTCTCAGCTGGGACAGACTCCAGAACACTCCCAGCCCCGTGAACAGGTTCCTCAGAGCCTGAAACCTCTACAAGATAAAACAAGCCGGGGCCTGGCAGGTAATCTCCCCACTCAGAGAAAGGGCTTTTCACAGCTCCAAGCTTACCTGCAACCAGCCTGTGGCAAGTACTGTGTGCAATAAATGACAGCAGAAATTTTTTTATTACTAGGGGGGTGTAGGCAACCTTGGGAGAGTCTCATTCGCCACCCGCAACCACTGACATCACAAAGACAGGAACGCTTATAGTTTCAATGAATGCTCATTACGCGCCGGGTATTTAAATGGATTGTTGCATTCCGTCTTCCCAGAAATCCTGAGGTTGTTACAGATACTATGCCCATTCTTCCAGAGGGGAAACTGAGGCTTAATATCACCAGCGTCAGAATTCAAATGCAGGGTGGTTTAAACTAGGACCTTGCTTCTCAACCAGCTTGGGTATAACCCACATGGACAGGGCTATCTGCTCCCAGTACTGTAACAGGCTAGTGTGCACCAGAGCTCAAAACACCAGGAATAGAGAAGAAAGCTTCTACTTTAGAATCTCACATTCCAGCCATCAACCTGTGGGGCCTTTCAGGGCCACCAGCCAGAGCAGGGGAAGTCAGCCACTTCACTTAGGAATAAACACAGTTTGGCCTGGTCCCAGATCCAAGATGAGCTCCGGAATACGGAGAAACTGCCCAGCCCATGAATTCCGTTCTCTCAGGCTAGTGGTCCCCAGGGCTACCTGGGTGGCCTAGTGTCCTTAGCCTGGAAGCTGTGTGTCACCAGCCAGCAAGCAGGCATGCTCCTGGAGGTGAAAAGGAACGGAGCCTATACCTCAGCAGGCTGGGACCTCTAAATGCTGACCTTGCCTGCTGAGCACAGAACAGTGACCCCATCAAGGGGCGGCCACTAGCAGCGAACAGGGCGGGTATGTGAAGGGCTCTAAAGCCACCCCAGCCTAGGGTGGGAACAGAATCATGCTGCAGAAAGGTGGAGGGGGCAGAATGTACCTCCCAGCACCCCATGGTTAAGTGGGGCCACAGAACCAGATCTCACCAATGAAATGCATGCAGAATTGATGCCACTTCTTGGGCTGGGGACTGAAAAGCCACTGTGCTACTCTGATGCTGTCTTTCCCTTTGGCAGCAGCAGTGCAATTTTTTGTATTGAGAGGATGGATCTACAAGGTAGGAAGTGGCCTAGATGGCTGAGCTGCCCTGAAGTTATTCAACTCTTACCCAACTTCAAACCCAAGAAATAAACTTTTGCTGCACCAAGTCCCTGGGCTAGTTGTTGCTGTGGTATAGCTCAGCCTAACCTGTCTAATACGTAACTACAGGACAATCAGAGGGGCTCGATGAGGTAACACAGAGCGCCTAAAGCATGCACGAACACTCAGAAACTGGGTGATGCCTTATAGGTTGAGTATTCCTTATTCCCAATGCCTGGGACCAGAAACATTCCAGATTTCAGAATACAGTGTGTGCACGGTCTTGACTAGCTGAGCATTCCTACTTGAAAATCCAAAGCATTCTAAAATCCGAAAGTTAGGTTTTCAGATTGAGGATGGTTGGCTTGTATTACTCCCTTCTCTTGATGCCAAAGGGTATTTGGCCCTCTCCAGCTGTAAACAAAAACAGGTCCCATGCCCTGCCTGGACCCTCAAAGCCCCCAGACAAACTGCTGACCTGTGGCGAGTAGCACGTTCTGTGGCAATGTCCTCGAGGTGGAACTCAGCCCAGGGGTCGGGCATGTGCTTGGCCTTCTCGATCGCATGCTTCCAGGCCTCCTGCAGAAGGCAAAGGGAGCATCAGACCCTGTTCAAGAGCAGTCCAGCCTCCTCTCACCCTGCTGTTTCCCCTGAAGAAGCCGAACACGAAAAGAATGCCTAGCTACCAGCCTTTGAGGAACAGTCCCCAAGAGACGCTACGTGCTCTTATGGGCACGGCCTTCTTGTGGGAAGAAAGATGCATCTTAATTCCATACTGCTTCGCTTGTAGTTGACTGAGAATGAAAATAAGGTACTGAGCCTGGGGTGTGGTTCAGCGGCCGAGCACTTTCCTAGCATGGACAGGAGCCTGGATTCCACCCTTAGCACTGCAACCAAAAAAGGGGAGGAGGAGAGAAAGCAAAAAAGAGAAAGAAAAGAAGATACCGTTTCATCCATCATATTGGGAAACATTTAAATGAATTTAAACAATTTAGGCAGTGTGGGCCAGCACATGGGGAAACAGGCACCATACACACAATCAATAGAATAAACCTTTCTGACGAGGCAATCTGGCGATGTACCAAGATTTTTTTTTTTTGCGGCACCGGGTATTGAACTCACAACCTTGCGCTTGCCAGGCAGGCACTTAGGCCGCTGAGCTAGATCCCCAGCCCTGTACTAAGATTTTTTAAAAAGTTTTTCTTAGTTTTGACCCAGCAATTCTACATCTAAGAATCAATTCTACAGAAACAGGAACATGCAAGCATGTTCATATAAGAAGTGTCATAGTAGGCCAGGCCTAGTGGTGCATATCTCTAATCCCACACTTGGGAAGGCTGAGGCAGGAGGACTGCTGTGAGTCTGAAGCCAGCCTGGGCTACATAAGCAAGTTCATGTTTTGTGGAGACCTTGTCTCCAAAAAAAAAAAAAAAAAAAGGTGGCACAGTAATTGTATAAAACCAAATCTAACATGAAGGTCTGTCTGTGGGGAATGGTTAAATGTATTTTTTATTATTTCTACTCAAAAAGTTAGGCAGCCCTTCTAAAAGACTGCACTCATAGTATAGTGGGAAATCATGGTCCTACCAGCCCTCACACCCCCATTTTATAGTAAATATTGTGTAACACAGTTTTACTGTCCTATATGTAATCCACAGATAACCATCGCAAGCTCAGTGCCTATTGGAAGCATGCCAAAGACATGTTGTCTTTACATGTAACACAGAGCTCAGCTCCAGGCTCACATAATTACGAGCCAATTCCCACGACACAGTCCAAGATCCTGTGGGGTACAGTGCAATTCCTTACACAGAACGTTCCTACCACCATGAGGGTTTCCAGCATCCCTGACCTCCATCTACCAAATGCCAGTAGTGTTCGCCGTCATGGTGATAACTCAAAACACTTCCCAAAACATTCAAAACGTACCAAGACCCGCAGCATTGGTGATGATGTCCAAAGTGCATTACAAAGACAGCAGCTGCTAAGCACCATGAGGGGATGCCGTGGTTTGAATGTGTCCCCCAAAATTCACATGTCAGAAACTTAAAAGCCAAATTCGTATATTAATGCTATTCAGGAGCTGACTGGGGCTAGATGAGGTCTAGGGCTCCGCTGGTGACATCCATAGCTTCAGAAGAGGGAGTGAGAGCAGAGCTGGCGCACGCCATCTTTGCGTGGTGATGCCTCCACCAGGTTATGACAGCAAGAAGGCCTGCACCGGGTGCCTGTCCCAGGCTCTTGGACTTGCCAGCCACAAGAACCACGGGCCAGTTAAAGTTTGATTCCTTATAAATTACCTAACATTGGTTATTTTGTGATACAGCAGAAAACAGACTAAGACTTGGTTCAATCCCATTTTTGTTTTTAAGAGTTCATTTTATTTAGGAAGCCTGGGGTGTAGCTTGTTGGTAGAACTTAGCATAAAAGAGGCTCTGGGTTCAATCCTGAACACCACACCAAACCAAGCCAAGCCAAACAACAAACAACAAACAACCAACCAACAAAAACCAAGCCCACTTAATTGCTTTTGTGATACCAAAGGAGAATCCTCCCCAACCCTTCAAAACCAACTCCCGCATCCATGGCAGGTAGCAATTACCTTTTTCTCTCTTCCCAGAGAAGCAGAATCATTGCTCTGTGTCCTCTCCAGAATCTGTGAGGCCCAGAACTCCTTCCAAGCCAGAGGCTGGGTTGTGGAAAGGAGAATGAGTGGTAGACTGCTCAGGGCAGGCCCCAGCAACTCTGGGATTGGGAGGAACAGAAGGGACAGCAATCCGTGCCTGCCGTGCCTTACCAGCATCCCTCAGCGAGCCTCCACCAGAGTCCAGCTTCCCAGGGGCTCCGGCCCAAATGCAGCTGCACTGCCCCCCCATCTTAACAGGCCCTTGCTCAAAACAGAAGAGGTTGGCAGAGGGTTAGATGAGGTCTAGGACTCCGCTGGACAGCCACACACACACACACACACACACACACACGGCCTAAGGGCTCTCTAACCAGGGTTTTCTAATCTCTGCAAAGTACAAAAACTAAAGTCCACAGTCTTCTTTCAATAGAATTTGGGAGCTAATTTCAGCTTAATGAAAACACTTGGAAAATACAGAAGTCCAATCTGACCCATGTTATCTACCCAGGGCAAGTGCTGCCCACGGCCTTCAACAAGGACTTTCCCATGCATCTAAAACATAACACTGTAATCACACAGTAAACATAACTTACACCCTGCCAGGAGAGTGACGCAATGGGATTTTATACTTTATTTAGTGACCCTGATTTATTTTTCTGACTCCAAGAAGACGGCATGCATAGCATAAAAACTGAAAGCTCTACAGAATTCTGAATTAGAACCTGGAAGTCCTCCCTCACTACCCACTCCGAACACCACTGCTGACAATTGATGTAGCTACTCTGCCTTTAACACAAGTGTTTATTCAAGAGCCCTGAGGCTGCAGCACACGTTTGTTCTGCATTTCACTTCCTCCCACTTACTGTGGGATCCTGGATGGCTTTCCTCGTCATGTGTCCAGACTGCCCGGCTGACCTCATTTCTTTCCCAGGGCTGTGGGATACACGATCGTAGACACATCCCCTAAGGTCTTTGCCTAACATCCAAGTGATGAATACTTGGATTCTCTCCAATATATCTTGGCACAAACAGTGCTGAAGTGAACATCCTCATATCTAAATCTGCTTATATAAATGTTTGCTCATATCAGATCTCAGTGATCTATCTATCTATAGCATCTGGGTCACATATAAAATCCAAGTGCCTGGAGATGTAGTTCAGTGGTAGCCTAGTGTGGGCAAGGTGTTGAGTTCAATCCCTAGCACTATGAGGGAGGGAGGGAGGGAGGGAAAGAGCCAAGCTAGACAGGTAGAAACTGTCAAGTTCTTTTTCAAAAAAGTTCACGTAAGAAATAAACAAGGCACTTAAATTTGTGTGTTCGCCCGTGCGTGTGTGTGTGTGTGTGTGTGTGTGTGTGAAGTTACTTGAGAATCAAATCCATGGTGCTCTGTCACTGAGATACGTTCCCAGGCCCTTTTATTTAGGGTCTCACTAAATTGCCAGGCAGGACTTGAACTGGCGATCTCACTGCCTCAGCCTCCCAAAGTGCTGGGATTACAAGTGTGCACTTCAACTGGCTCAATTTTTTTTAAACACAAATACAACTGTAAAACTTACAAGTTAGTTTGCAACCTGTTTTAGCAGGAATAGTCCACTGGATGAGTTAATCGTTATTGCCGTAAGTATTCACCTCTTCTCCATCGTTAGGTTTGAACCTGCCACTGCTTTTACTCTGTTACAAGTGACGCCACAGCAGGTATATTTACATCTGAATTATTTTTCAAACTTTGATACCTCTACTTTAAAAATGTGCCACAGTCAACTCTCACGTTCCAGCTGGGAACAGCCTCTGACACCACCCCCCTCCCTGCTTGTCAGTCTGAGAAGTCAGCAGGCTGTCCTGAGCGTGTCTGCACAGCCCGAGCTCTGCAGGAGACACACAGCTCTCTGTGTCTGAAACAGTGACTCTTCTGCCACTCCCTATGCCAGCAGCAGGGGCTGTCCCCACTCAATGAGGATTATCATCAGAAATCACTCCTGTCTGGATGCCACAGCACCAACCAAAGAACAGTGAAGGAAGAAAAGTATTTCACAATTAGAATGCACGGCATTTCAAAGGGCCAAAATCACCTTTTTCCGAACCCAGAAAAGATTCATGTTACACTCACTAAAAGCACGTAAATTAGCTGTGTGGTGGCACATGCCTGTAAACCCAGCACTTGGGAGGCTGAGGCAGGAGGATCACCACAAGTCTGAAGCCAGTCTCGGTAAGCTAGATGCAAGTTTCCTCTCTTTTCCTTCTTTCTTTTTGGTAGTATAGGGCACTGAACCCAGGCTCTTCACACTGAGTTACATCCCCAGTCTTTTCTTATTTTTTATTTTGAGAGAGGGTCTTGCTGAGTCACTAAGTTGCCCAGGCTGGCCTCAAAGTTGTGATCCTATTACTTCAGTCTCCAAGAATGTAGAGATTACAGGCAGATGCCACCATGTGAAGTTTTTTTTAAGCACAATATACCTAGCTACTCAAGGAGGCTAAGCCAAGAGGGTCACGAATTTAAGGCCAGCCTGGAAAATTTAACGAGATAATCAAAAATAAAAAAGGCTAGGGATGTGTCTTAGTGGTAGGGAACCTGAGATTGTGGGTTCAATCCCCAGTACCACAAAAATGAAAGGGAGGGAGGATATAAGAAGTCCTGCACTAACATTCAGGTCTCTTGACCGGTCCCACACCCCACCCTCCCCTGATCGGCTGTTTGGAACCTCCACATCCTTGTTTTCAGATGAAGGTGGTTTTGGATACTGGCAGTCAGTTTTCTTTGTGGCCCCTGCTACTGGAATAAACATGTTCCCTCCAGAAGGTGGCTCCCTGAGGTAGCAGTGCTTTAGGGGTGACCCTGCTCAAGCTGAGGAATATTTTACTATCAGGTCAGGAAAAACATCCCAACGGTGACTGGGAAGCGGGTATTTTTGGACTCTTCAAGGAGAGTGGAAGAATACTGACACCTTTGTGAGCCATCTGGCATGGCTGCGAGCCCATACAGACTTGTGACCCAGCCATTCCCAACCCTCAGCCAGGTGATTGGTCAATGCTATCAGAGTCAAGTGCAAAGCACCTGCCAGTCCCCAGGGAGATGGATCCAGACCTGTGTGTGCACTCAGTAAAAGGAAAAGGTGCCCATTCGAGTGATTTCTAAGACTTACTGTTTAGGAGGTGAAAATAAGTTGCACAATAATACAAACACTACGACATCATTTACTGGTGGAGACAAACCCAAGGATCAATATCATAGATTTTCTAGAGATGCATGTGTCTAAAGAGACACACATAAATGTCAATTTGTGTGTAAATGCATAAAAAATGGTGTGAAAAGGATTTCATTCATCTGATAACACGGTTATCTCTGGAGACAGAAACGGATAAGAAGTCCACCATGAGGACTTCAGTCTTATCTATACTGCTGCGTGCTTTGCAATGAGAACTCATTCAGGCATTGCATGTGTAAATAAAAGTTAATAAGAAAAATCAATGCATTACATTTTTTGTTGTTTGTTTTAGTGGTTGTGTGTGAGGGGCATCCTGGAATTGAGCCAAAGAAACACTCAGCTGCATCGGCAAAGCCTTTTTTTTTTTTTTTTTTTTTTTGGTAATGGGAATCAAACTCAGGACTTTGCACTTGCCAGGCAGGCTCTGTGCCACTGAGCTGTATCCCTGGCCCAGCAAAGCCTTGTTTGTTTGTTTTTGTTTATTTTCAGACAGGTTTTCCCTAAATTGCCCAAGGGACTCAAACTTGCAATCCTCCTGCTTCAGTCTCCCAAGTAGCTGGGGTGATAAGTGTGTCCCACTACAGTCAGCCACCTCAATGATTCCTCAGCCTCCAGCAGCTCTAATATTCCCTACCTCTGAAGATTCTAAAACTCACTTGTTGAGTGAGTTCATTAATCTTACCCGCAAGAGAGGGTAGAAGATTTTTCATAGAAAGGAAAACATACACCTGGCTATAAAATAGAAAGGCTTTGGTTCTTCAAAGCCTGAGAATACAAAACAAACTAAATAAAATTTTAATAATAATAGGAATAAGAGCTGGGGAGTTAGCTCAGCAGCCTAAGTGCCTGCCTGGCAAGTGTGAGGTCGTGAGTTCGATCCCCAGTGCCGCAAAAAAAAAAATAATAATAATAATAATAGGAATAGTAGATGTACTTCTTGGAAATCTGTGAGTGGGCCAGATGAGCATGTAACATGTTTGTGATCTGTTGCCATTTTTATATTACTACTGTTATCACCACCATGCCAGCAACCAGGGTCTCCAGATCTCACTTGAGGAAGCATCAGGGCTCACCGAGTCCTCCTCCTAGAAACACCAACCGTCACATGCAGCAAGTGGATGTTATAAAATGCTTTTGTGTCCCATTAGCACTGCTACAGACGCTCAGCAAAACAGCTCTGAGTCAGCCTGCCTCTCCCTTCCTGGAGGACAGGAAAGGGCTTAGGAAAAGAAAAGCAGCAGAAAGAACAGGGAAGTGCAGCCAAGCTCCGGGATGGGTGGAGGTTGACAGTGACACGGGCCTCATGCTGTTGACGTGTGCTGAGGCCCTACCATGTCAGAGCAACCAGCATTGCACACGGCGACAAAACTGCAAACTGCCTCAGTGTTATCCCACAAGAGGCAGTGCCTACAGAAACTAGGGTACAGCCACACCAAGGAAACATCATGAATTGTGACATTTTAAAAAATCCTACAGTTTTACTAATTAGTAAAGTTATAATCTACCATTGGCTAAGAAAAATCTAGGTACTAAGGACCATGCCCAGCATGATCCTAGGATAATAATGTAAGTCCCTACTTATTTGTTCTGTATGTACGCTGGAATATAAAACGTCTGAAATAGCAATTCAAGGGGCATTTTCACCGTTTTCTGCAAGCTGCTAAAATTAACAAAGCAGAATAACTGTAAAAAAAAAAAAACTAAACTACAAATCCTATGGAAATCTCTAAGGCAAAGAGCAGCTATAACTGATCTCCCCCAATCAGCAGGATTCAGAACCCTGGCAAGAGGAACAGAAGGATGAAAACAATAATAATCAAAGCAATAATATTCCCCTAGTGACAGAATGCCCTGGCCTCTTGGGAAGCCTTGTCCAGACAGCATTCTGCCCTGTTCCTCATGGCAACTTGCAAGGACAAACAGGCAGGGAGGCTCGTTTCCCAGGCTGCAGATGAGGCATCCCGGACTCAGAAAGCAAAGGATATTTTACTGAAAAACAGCAGCTAGAAAAAAACAGGACCAGGACTCAAACTCAAGCCTGCCATGCCCTGAGTACCTGCTCTTTCACAAAAAGCATAGGGGGCTGAACATGCAGTTTCTATGCAACCCAGTAATTCCACTCTTTGGTATCTACCCAACATGAAAACACAGGCCCACACAATAACAGCAGCACTCACGACTCAAAAAGTGGAAACCACCCAAATGTCCATCATGCATGGATTTTAAAAAAATATATCGGTCTGGGATGTAGCTCAGTGGTGGAACTGCATGTTAGCTCCTGGGTTCAACCCCTGGCACTGAAAAAGATATAGTCATATAATGTAATAATATTCAGCAAGAAAAAGGAATGAAACATGGACACATGTTCTAACAAAAATAAATCTCGAACCTGGGTGTGAGAACGCACACTTGTAATTCCAGCAGTTTGGAAGACTGAGGCAAGAGGATTACAGGTTCGAGTCCTACCTGGGGAACTTAAGTGAAATCTTGTCTCAAAACAAAAAATAAAAAAGCCTGGGAATATAGCTCAGTGTGAAGGTTCTGGGGTTCAATTCCCAGTACTACCAATAAATATCTGGACAGATAGGTGGACCATGAAAACATGCTAAGTA
>RJWT010055359.1:0-10161 GCA_004365215.1 Cuniculus paca
GTAGGCTAAAGTGTGCAGACTCACACTTGGGGAGCCTTGGAACTGGGGGAGCTCAGCAAGAGCCTGTGCCCTGCTTTTCTTACTCCTTTACAAACCCTCTCCATTCCTCCACTTTCAGGTCCTACCTGCCATGGGGGAGGATGGAGTAGGAGGAGCCCACACTTGTTTTCCTGCCTTAATAGCAGATTGCAGGGAATATGGGACAAGTCTGTGCCAAGCACCTTGCAAGGCTGCAAGGCCTGCAAGCACCTGTCGTTTTGTACCCTAACTTTTGAGTGCATTGCTCTGGACACACTCCAGCCTGCTTTCTATGTTCTAAGGCCTCCAAATGCCAGGGTCAGACACATTAATCCAAATTCCTTTTCCACTTAATAAATTAGAGCATAAATCTATAGATGATAAAGAATCTTGCATCTATTCCCCTTTCAAGTGACTAATTATACTGATTGAAATGATAATGGAAACAAAGTTAACCTCCTGCTTCTCAAATACAAGTGACTAAATGCAGCACACTTCTGCGTGAGCCGAGATGCTGATTATTTCAGTCTTTCTGTGGATGGTGCATCAATAGCCACTCCTTATGCCTGAACTGAACTTGCTAATGGTGCCCTCTGAGACAGCCTGGCCCGGCTCATCCCTTCCTGCCTCCCTCCCTGTGCTCCCCAACTCCTCCCCTCTTTCTTCTTTTGTGGTACTGGGGATTCAACTAAGGGTGCTCTACCACTGAGCTGCATGTCTGGTCTTTTTGATTGTTTTGAGACAGGGTCTCACTTAGTTGCCCAGGCTGAACTCCAACTTGTGACCTGGCTCCCTCAGTCTCCCAAGTTCCTGAGATTCCAGGTGTGCACCACTGTGCTCACCTCCCGCCTGGCTTTCTTTTCCAAATTTTAAAGTACAGCTGTATTTCCTAGAAATACAAGCTGTGTTGTACGCCTTTGTCAGGGGTTTAATATCTCATATTTATTCCTCAGTATGGAATAAATTCATAAGTAAACAGATTATCTCTATAACCAAATCAAGGCAAATATGCTCTTTCTACACATTTCATGTTCCAATAAGCAGAGTAAAGAGGCATCTTCGTCCTCCTAAGCAGCAATTTTCAAAAATGAATTGATTTGAATATGTCTGGGTAAAACAACAATAGCACAAAAATATATATATAAAAAGAATGACATTAACAAAAAGAACAACTGCAGCACACCCCAGGAGCACAGGGAGGCATAAAGTTACCATGTCTTACTTAAGCAGCAACTAGGTTCTAGAATAAGGAGGGAGGAAACACATCCCTTGAGGCAAGAAAAGTATCCAAAGAAGGACTATGCTCCCCTGACAAAATTGATATGATTTCCCTGTCTGTTTTCTCACTTGCTCCTGGCCAATGCTATAATTAAAGTCCTTTCTCCAAGGTACTCAAAGCACTTCAGAGACATAGTCTAATTAATCCCCTCCACATCCCTCAGCATCTGCAAGCTCCAGGCCCGGCTCTGCCCAGGGAAACCAGGCAACCAGCGTGGTGCGGGTGAGGACTCTTCAGCACTAGCTGATGGGTTGTTGCCACCAGCCTCCCTTTCCCAGAGTTGTGCCCGGGCAGCTCCTATACGCATAAGCTGCACATTCGTTCTTCTACAGAATGCTCTGTGGCTCGGTTAAGGCTGGAGACCAGTGTGTTACCGGAAGATGCACGTTTTAGAGATTCCAGTCAGTTCATCTTCCTAAATGGGTTTGTTTCTGCTTTCTCTGCATCTTTTCTGCTCTTATCTTTTGAGAGGTGCGGCACCATTTGTGCACGGGCTGAAGTGCCTTGATTATGCATTCAGACTTCTGATCTAGATTATGTGAAGCCTCCTTTGGGCCATTTCAACCTGGACAATGGGTTGGGCACATGGCTTTTAGCAGCCTCATCCACTGACTGGTGTTGTGGATTTGTTTTCTGTCCTGGTGCCACCATGGACCCGACAAAGTTGTCTGTCTGTACAACGTACACCACTAAGAGGATTTTGGAGGACTCTTACAGATAGAAGGTTAGTTATTTTTCTCTAAGATACTATTTATTCTCCCATCTGCCACCTTTCCTTACCTGTATGTTCACCTGAGGTTTCTGACATAAGACTTTGGGAAATGTTTCCATTGAAGATGTGCCGAGTCGGTGCTTCTAAAATTCCTGAAGAATATTCTGACTTTATTATTCATCATACTATATGAGGGTCATTTAGCACTTTGATACACTCAGCACAATCTTTAAAAGAGATGCTGGTAAACATTAGACTCAGGCCACTTCATGAAATGAAGCTCAGAGAAGTTATATATACTTTTTAGCAGCACAGAGGTCAAATTCAGATTTTTTTCCTTAGAAGATCAAATTTCTTTCCTTTTTCATCTGTCACTATCCATTCTCTTTGCATCACCACTTGTCATTTATTGTGATTGTATGTTCTGTCTTTTTGGTGGCGGATTTTGTGCTAGGGTTTAGATACACAAAGACAGATGAGACCACCTTCTAACAGTACCCCTCCTAAAAAAGATATTTGATATGGAAGGGGTCATGTAAAGGTTAGTGCAATACTGTGTGACTGAGGCTCTGGTACCTTCAAGGGCAAAAGAATCCTTCAATCAGAATGAAACACTATTTGCAAGGACTCTAACACATGGGACAAGATGTAGAGTTAGGAATTTGAAGCATTTTGGTTTGCCAAGGGAAGCAACAGAAGAGAGAGGTGGAGAGGCCACCAAGGACCGTATCTTAAAGCCTTCCCTGTCTTTCTGGGGAGAATAGAGTCAAGGCCATCAAAAGTCATTGAAATCTTGTGTACAAGAAAGACAGATAATCAGAGCTGCTGATTTTATCCAGATCCTTCTGCATTTTTTTTGAACTCATCAAATTGGCAAACATAAAGGAGGATGAATAGGCTTCATATTGGACAGAATGCACTGATGTGGAAATTCTCACGAAATGTCAGCAAAAATAAATTGATAAAAGCTTGCTGGAAAGAAATTTGGCAATGAGTATTAGGAGCCTTAAAAATGTTCATTCTACTTGACTTAACAGTTCTGCTGCTATTGCAAATATATTCAGGGAATTGATCTCAAATAAAATAAATATTCCAGGGAAATTATTATTTGAGTGACTATTTAATAAGCCACTGGAAATGACCTAAAATGTTCATCCAGGAAGTGATAATAGTTAAGAAAGTAATGTGCTCAACTATTTATAGTGAAGCCATGAAAAGTTTAGAATACAATGATGTAAAGGCAGTTGGCACACAGTTTTGCTACCCAAGACCTATTCTCATTTGATTTGATAAAAGAGCTTTGCTTTCTGCCTGATTCTGATGTTGGAATCTGTCCTGTAGGTTTAATCTCATCAACCCTGGTCTCAGAGACTTACTTAGGGGAGATCGTGTTATATAAACCAACCTAATCATAGTGAATCGCAAGAATTGTTCTGGAAAAGCTAGGATAACAATGTACCTATTTTCTTGTGGGGTCTGGACATGCTTGTAGCAATTTGTTATGTTAACAACAGAAGCCTAATACAAACAGAAAAGCTGAAGCAGTACTTAACCAGATCTCCTCAAGGGCACTATTTTATGATAGAGTTAATCAAAATTGGAGAGAACATGATGGGTCTTCAGCACTTTGATTTACTCAGCACGTTCTTTAAAACAGTATTGTGCAGAAGACATGATGGTAAACATTAGACTCAGGCCACATGGCTCTTTAACATTGCTTGCCTTGTGAAGAAATATCAACTCAGCCTTTCATTTATGAATTAAAGCAGGTGAACAGGAAAAACTTATTTTGAAAACCTCTTACCTCAGAAATAGTTCTGCCATGTAACACATAACATCAAGATGCTGGAGAAAAACTGAACAAGTCCCCAAAGACTCAAAGTTAATCCACCATCACACTACTGAGTACTTTTTGTTAATTGAAATGGAAAAAAGTCACTTTCCCTTGAAACCTGCTAAGCTTCAATGACCAAGCTTGGGGACTCTGACACATGAAATGTAGGCAACAAGAAGCAGTATGAATTTGCTGATTTGACTTATGTGACCATGAGCAAAGTCTCTTGAAGTTACTTCTCCTAAAAACCCAGGTTGATTTCTCAATGAGTCACCCCAGTTCACTATTAAGTGATGAACTGAGAAACCCAACCTGGCCAGAAGTATGCTAGAAGATTTTCTGTTCCTTCAAAGTGGATTTCAACCTATAATTATCTGAGAATATTTCAAGACACACTGGGTCATTTGGGGATATTAAGGTTTAAGGTGACTGGTGCCATTCAAGGTCAATGTTGCACTCTGCAAAACACAATAAAAGCTTGCAGGAGGCTGAGGGCTGTATGAGAAAATGAAGTATTGATTGAAGAGTAGATATGATGCCGTGCAATGTGGTTATTAGACAACTCAGTGCTGTTAATTTGAGGTCTCGCACTTTCTCAGGAGATTTCGCCAGTTAGCAATACATTATTGAAGTTCTGGGAGTTTTCGTACTCTTGCTCATGATCACTGCCTCCTTTTGCTCAGCCAGGGATGACTACTTCGCCCAATCGATGTGCTTTTATTGAATGCAGGTTCATATAAGCACTCAGTCAAATTCAAGCACTTTCAGGAGTTTGTGATACTTGGCAAAGTCAAGTTTCCTCCCGAGCATTCTCTTCCTATCCAAAAATGAAGAATCTTTAATTTAATCACCCCCAATTTTTAGTTCCCATGGATTATAATGGGATATCAGAAATGAGGGAAAGAATTTGTCCTTTTTGCTTGTAGTACTCCCGTCTACCCTAAAGCCACTTGGAGCAATGCCCCTGCCACTAGAGTTGGAATGGACCTGACCCTTGATCGTGGCAAGATGCTGGGGGCATGTGGAGTTCAGAACAACAAATTGAAAAAAGTCCCCCACAAAGTGTTAGAACTGGGAAGAACCTTAGAAGTCACCTTGTCCAGTTCTTTCATTTTACAGATGAACAAATCCAAGTCCAAAGTGGCTGTAACATAGCTAGTTAGTGGCCTAGCTGGGAAAACAATTCAGGTGTCCTCATTCTGAATCTAGTTCATCTTATCTACACATTTGCGTTGGCGATGGCCAGGGTTAGTATATGAGTCAACAGTCCCTTTATGAGCATTTACATTTAGAACCATTTAAGCTTACGTTAGACCAAGTTCCTCCTCAAATGTCACACGTGGCTAAGGTATAGAAAAAACCTTGCAGGTGATTTTATAACCTTTTCTAACAACTCTATTTTATAGAGAAGGAAGCTTTTATGAGGTGTGATGGAAAAATACAGTGAATATTTAAGGAAAGAATATTACAGTAAAAGACACATTGCCATTAATCATCCTCAAAATACTTTCTTGTTTTGAACACATTCCTTCACTCTTGCCACTTTTTGGAACAATTCTGGAAATCATTTTTCCTGAGTGTCTTCAGTTGTACTGTCATAGCTACCTTGGTGTCCTGAACTCACTAGAATGCCTTTTGTGATTGTTCACACTACAGTGATGGATGAGGATACAGTGTAGTGTTTCTATGAGCCTGCCTTTCGTTAGATGGCACTTGGCAGCAGCATTCACTGATCGCATGTTGTAAAGAGGACTTCCAGAACTGCTTCAGGAAGTGGTAAGCATGACGGGAAAAGTGCTCAAAGTGAAGGGGAGTATACTGAGGGAGATCAATGGCAAGGTGTCTTTTACTGTAATACATGTTTAAAATTCAAACATTTCCCATATATTTTGATCACCCTTTGTAATTATCTCCGTTTCGCGGATTACAGCATTGAGACCTAGAAAAATCCAAGGGGCTTGTCTCAAACAGCACAACCATTTTTACTAGACAGATAGTGCCTTAGTTACTCTCTCATCTCTGGGACAGAATACCCAATAACCACAATTTAAAGGAGGGGAAATTGATTTTGACTCAGGTTAGTCCACAGTGGGACAGCTCCAAGGCAGAATGGCATGGCAGAGGGGCATAGTGGAGGACAGCTACTCGCATCATAGTGGCCAGGAAATAAAGTGAAAGAAAGGAGGAGCAGGGGACGAGAATATACTCTTCAGGTCATGCCCTCAGTAACCTGTCTTCACCCAAGCTCTACCTCCTAACAGTGCATTCATCTCTAGCACCCCCATAATCTCATCACCCTCCACAAGTCCCACTTCTGAACACATGAGACTTCTGGGGACATTCTAGGTCTAAACCTTAAAAGGGTGCTACTCTTCATTCAGTGCTTCTCTTACTGTTCTTTTCAGCCTCCACTGCCTACAGTGTGTCTTCCTGTAAGACAAAGGCATTTAACACTTCTCTAGCTTCGCTACCCACTTCCTTCAAGCCCTATGCCCTGGAAGGGGCTCGTATGTAAATACTATGTACTCTGATTTAAAGCCAGGTTTAGAATCAAGGAGATTTCTGATGTCATTTCTGACTTCTCTGGGTATGGCAAAAACTGTTGATCGCTTTCCTCAGTGTTTGCAACCTGTTTCATTCTGACTAATGTGAACATGACCGGTAATACATGAGCCACTGATCAATCGCTCTGAATTTACACTTGATGCTGTTCCCCCCAGCTTGCCCCCGTGACCACATCCAGCCTCCATCGTGCTCAGAACCCTCATACCTCAGGGACTGTCCCTTCTTCAGCCAGCCACTGTAACTCCTTTGCCCCAAATAAAATCGCTCTGGGTGACAAGCAGTTTCAACGTTGGGCTTTTTTCTGAAGTAACTGCGATATATCTTTTCCAATCAAAATGGGAGCAATTTGGGCTTTCTTGCCATTCCAGAGCTGCCATAAATTGGGGCAATAGAGTTCTCAGTGCCTAGTGAGGTAATCGTGTTGGGGAGAAGATTAAAGAGAGTTTGGGAGCTGCGGCTGTGACACCCTCAACCTCCTGCTCCTTGCTGCTTTCTGGGCAACCCAGAAAGCAGAGCTGGAGGAAGCAGCTTGAAGCTCCTTGTGCTAAATTAGTTCCGAGGTGCTTGTGGGCAAAGGCTGCCAACGGAACTCTGTTTGGACAGTGAGAATATTTATAATGAAACATAATGAAGTAAAATTTAAGTCCCAAATTGCCCCAACACTGAAGCACTAAAATTGCAATTCTAGTTTCAGTGACACCTCCAATTACTAAAATGTGAAGTCATTCTCTTCGGAAAATGACTTCACTTTGAGGAAATGAGTTCTGGCTAAGGGTTATGACACATACACACCAGGGGCTTCAAATCCGCTGTCTGGTGTAACTGCTGATGGCAAACAGGCAAATTAGGGGTCCCCTGTCTGTTTCCTCTTCTAGGAGCAAGGATACTTAGCAACAAGCCAGGCCCTGGGGCTGACTTGAGGCCTTGAAGCAGGAAGCACTGAGTGCAGATGGTGAATCTTTGCAGCAGTAGGAGCAACTTATTGGCCATAATTCAAAGACTATGAGCTATCAGCCTAATGTAGACAATGCTCATGTTTTCTGGAAAGGTCCTTGTTGCTGTTTCTTCTCAAGAACAAATAAAATTGCTTATACAGGCTTCTGGTTGCTCAGATCCCTAGTGAAATAATTCATTTGTTTATCCCTTTTTTCAACAAATATTCATTAAACAGGTGCTCTATTTTGGTATTGAGGATGCAGTAATTATGATATGACAAATGGGACATTCATTTCCCAATAGCACATGAAAGTAATATATAATCAATTCTATTTTTGGGAGGGGTTAGGATTGGGAATTGAGCCCAGGGCCTTCACACTGACTTATTTCCCTCTCCAGTCTTTTTATATTTTAAAGCTTTTTGTTTTTTTTAATGTTTTGTTTTGAGACAGAGTCTCGCTAAATCACTGTTACCCAGACTGAACTCAAACTTGCGATCCTCCTGTCTCTGCCTCCCAGAGTGCTGAGATTACAAATGTGCACCACCATACCTAGTGTACAAGCAATTCTTGTTTGAAGTGGTCATGTTCTGTAAGAAGCAATGCTGCAAATGCTGCATTAACCAACGCCATAACAGTGCTTCCAGGAGCTATGCAGAGTTAGGTTCCTGTGAGCCTCTGGTCATAACATTTTCACCAACTGATCAACACACAACCTTACTCTATTTCTGCTTAAAGACATTTTATTCAATAAATTCTTTTAATTCATTAACATTAATCTCATGGCTTCAGGACTATACCTCAAGCCTGAAGTTTACCCAACATGTGTATTTTCTCCATATGGCACATCACAATCTCCTTGTGCTTAGGGATACGAGATACACTTCAGCACTAGGTTTGAGGGCCATTTAAACTGTCAAACCACCAAGAAGAAGCACAAAAATATGGAAGATGTAGCACTGAATAAACTGTGAAATAGATGCAGCTACTGGATGAGCGCTAAAACAGGGAGAGAGCACCAACTCGTTCCACTTTGGCTGGAAGCATGTACCTTGGGTAATGAGTTCTCACTGTTCAGTGTGCACCTGCAAATGATGGAGGAGAATGCTGCAGGTATTGATTTGGGGTTACAAGCAAATTCTATTGAGCTGGTGTATTTGTAAATATAGAACCTGTGAATAATGGGAATCATCATATCTACTTGGCTCTTGACTTCTGTTATAGTCAGGGGTCGCAGGGAGAAAGATTACAATCAGGACACAGAATTTATAATATTATTTATGATGGTTACCCAGTGTTAGACACAAGAAAGTGCAGGAAATCTGTCCACAACACCAAAGTCTGTTCTGGGAAGGCTGAAAGGCCAGCAGTGGAAGCTAGAAAGTCTGTGCCAGCAGGATGAAGGATCTGTGCTAGTAGGTTGAGGGTTCTGCAGTGGAGCCAAAAAGCGATGCTCAAATAAGAACCAGGGCTCCCCGAAAAGTACCACAGCCATCCTCAGCGACAATGAGGTCCTGCGCTCCTCCAATGATGAGAACAGTCAAGTACATGCCAGGAAGCCAGCATGACGACTTCTCCTGGAGTTTAAACAGCAACCATCTTCCCCTCCGGAGCCAGGAAGCGATACTCAACTTAAGGACCAGAGCTCCCCAAAGTGAACCGCAGCCACTCTCAGCGACAAGGTCCTGAGCTCCTCTGATGATAATGGCCAAAGTCATATTGGTGAGCCAGTCTGACAAGTTCCTCCAGGAAGACCAATGGCTCCAAACAGCAGCACTTAGGAGAACCCACAACACCCCCGCTCTTCCTCTCCACGTCTCTTTTTATGCTGGCAACCTTCCTCAGGTGGGTTGTCTAAGTACAGCACCATGCTGATTTAATTCAGCTGGTGTTAAGTTGACCACCAGTTTTTAATCCATAACAACTTCTTAAACTCTTTGATTTTCCAGCTAGGGCCAGTCAGTCTTCACATGGGGGTCCCCTACGCCCACCCCAGACATATCCTGCATGTGATAAAGTGGTAGGAGGAGTACTGGGTCAGAAGGTGCCCAGCATTAAGATCAATGGAGATAATTTAGGAGATGAAATGCTGACATCAAGTAGTACAAAGCAAATGAGGAAACTGGACTGTGAGGTGGGGAGATTTGCTTTTAAGGACAATTTATTAAAGTTGAGGTTGATGAGTTACATTGTTAACATTTTGGTCTATACACAGTTTGAAACTTGGGGATGTTTTTCCTTGAATGGCGGGGGTAAAACTAACTCTTCACTTTTTTTTTTTTTTCTTTTGCGGCACCGGGGATTGAACTCACGCCCTTGTGCTTGCCGGGCAGGTGCTTAGACCGCTGAGCTAGATCCCCAGCCCTAACTCTTCACTTTTGAAAACACAGGGTTGAAAGAGTTGAAAATAGAAGAGGAAGTTTGATTCTGAGAAGTTGCCAAAATAGGCAACAGCAACAAAGATATAACTACAAATATGTAATGAACACCTACTAGATGCTGGGGAAGGTAGTAAAAAATGTGAAGTTGGTGCTTTTACTGAGTGTACACTTCAAGGTCACCTGAATTCAGGCCAGTGGCTGTGACTGTTAACAACTGTGTGTCAACTTGAATGCACTAAGAAACAAATACCTAGGAGATTAGTAAAGCACAGTTCTGGATGTGTCTGTGGGTGACTAACATGTAGGTCATCAAATTCAGAGAAGAAGAACCAACCTGGTTGTGGGTGACACCAACCAATGAGCTTGTAGCCTGGACAGAATAAAAAGGAAAAGAAAGGGCTCCCATTTAGAAAGAGCTTCAGTCTTTGTCATTGCCT
>RJWT010055360.1:0-10172 GCA_004365215.1 Cuniculus paca
CTGGGTCTTTTGTGGTTCCAGATGAATTTTAAGAATGATTTCTCTTGGGATGAATGATCTTATAAAAGAAACCTCTTTTTGACTCTTTTGTATGTAAGGATACAATGAGAAGCATCATCTATGAAGAATGAGCTCACCAGAATTGCATCTACCATCACCTCTATCTTGGGCTTCCTATTTACAGAAATATGAGAAATAAATTTTTGATGTTGATCAGCCACCCAGCCGATGGTATTCTATTATAGTAGCCAAACTAAAATAGTTATTTTTACCAGTCAATATGTAGTATTTTTTAACTTAACAACAGAAAACAAACACAGCACTTACTTTGTGTCTATCTTACCATTATATGTACTGAGACTGAATTTGGTGAAAAGATTCTGAGCTCTAAGTTGATAGTATAATGGGATGAAATCTTGGGGACCACGGAAGAGGATATGTGTATTTTGTAAGTGGGAGGGATGTGAATCACTAGGGTTTAGAAACAAATCACTACTTTAGCTCATGCTCAAGATGAAGAAATATACATGTGTGTGAATATTGGTGTTATGTCTCTTGGGGCTGGGATCACCAACTGACCCTTGCACTGTTCAAGGCTTATCTCTGTCTCTTAGGTAGAATGAAGAAGAGAAGACAGAAGATGGTGCCAAGCAAAATTAGTTTATTTCAATAAAGAAGTTGCACATAGCCCCAGTGAAGAGTAGAGACTCTTGACTTGAGTAATCACTGAACACACAGTAGTCCTGTTTTATGGGATTGAGGCCTGGGGAAACCTCTTCTTTGAGAGCAACTGTAGCTGATGGGCTTATTGCTAAGGGTTTGGCACTTGTGGGCTAATAAAGAAAGAGAAGCAGGCATGCCAAGCTGCACAAGGAGGAACTAGGGTAGACAGTGTTGCCTGCACAGAGGCAGAAGCAAAAAAAAAAAATCACAGACAGCCTGCATTTTGAGTAAAACCACGAAGCTGCCTGGTACTTTGCACAGTCTCAGCTTATCACAGAGGCTGCTGTTTTTCCCCTACCATCTAAAAGGGTCTGTGTCCTTATTCTAACCCTGCCTAGGAGTCCCATCTTTCCCTATACTAGGAAGCAAGAGTCAGTGAGGACCACTTTGGAGCAGGAATCTTGGGAGGCATTTTAGAATTGTGTCTTCAAGAGCCATGTTTCTTCTCCTATAATTCTGTCTTGTTTTTGAATTTTATTCCATTTATACTTAATGTAATTTATTTGAGATTAAATTTACCATCTTCCTATCTTCTTTATGTAGCAACTCATCTGTTTTTACTATTTCATTTCTTATTTTGGTCTGTACAAGTTTTAGAAGTATTTTGATGGTTGCCTTGAAGAATATAATGTATATTTTTGAGTTATTAAATGAAATACAAATTAAAAATCATCCTGTTTTCTAGAAAATACTTCCATTTTTGAATGTTTTAGCAGCATTTTGAGTGCTCTTGTCTTTTGTATATATTTTATATACATATAAATACCAACACATATATTTATATATTTCAGTACCTCAGAATAGTACTGTTTTTGTAAGTCAGTATTTTATTATATTCACCCCAAATTTTTACCACTTTGTTTTTTTATGCTTCTGAATGCTTTAATACAATTTTGTTTTCAGTCTGCCGAACCCTCTTTTTATTTATTTTTTACAGTTGGTCTTCTAGATTTGAATTATTTCCATTTGTTTGACTAATAATATCTTTATTTTACTTTCTTTTTTGAAATTTTTTTTTCACAAGATTTAGAATTCCGAGTTTACAGTTTTTTTTTCTCTCCTTCTTGCCATGGTCTATGAAGACTGCATGCTACTATCTCCTGACTTCCTTTTCTTTTTCCACTGGCTTGCAGTCACCTGTCAGTTTTACTGATCATCCTGTCAAGGAAATAAGACTGCCCTTTCAGTTCCCACAAACATTGTAAGGAGTACTCCTCCTTGATTTCCAGGGTTTTTTGCTATTACAGAAATAATTTTGTTTATGTAACTATCTATTAGTAGCATGTATTTGATTTGTCTCTTAATGTCTTTTTTAGTTTGGGAAAATTCTCTACTATTATCTTTTCAATTATTTATTTTGTCACATATTTTTTATATAGCTGCATAACACATTATAACAAACTTAGTAACTCAAAACGTAATCATTTTACGATTTCTGAATGTCAGAATCCAGGCACAACAAAATTGTATTCTCTGTTGAGACTCATAAATCTGAAATTGTGATGTTAGTTGGGGCTGTTATCTCATTGGAGACTTAGGATCATTTTCTAGGTTTTTTGGTTTTATGGCTTTAAAACTACAATTTTCTGCTTTCTTAACTGTTAACTCAGGGCCTTTTGAGGCCAAAAGAATGTCTCTTACTTTGAATCTCTCTCAACTCAAAAATTCTCGCCCAGTTAAATCAAGCCCAACAACGATGATTAACTTTTTGATTAGTTTTAAGTTGAAAATAACTTCTGCCATATAACACATAATCATGACAGTGATATCTCTTAGTATTAATATGTCCCTCTCACACAGAGGAGGACCTTACACAGATTATGTAAACAAGAGGAGACAGACTCTTGGGGGCCATTTTAGAATTGTGTCTATCACAGTCATTTTAGAATTGTATCTATCAGAGCCAGATTTTCTCTAGTATTATTTTAAATCTCTAATAATAAGTTTCTTAGACTTTTTCACTATCTCCCTAAGAACTTTCATTCTCTTGTTGCATTGATCACAATTTTATTTCTTTTACCCTTCCTCCTTATTACCTTTTAGCTCTGACTAATATGCTATTCAAGTGAACAATTGAGATTTCAATTTCATTTCTGAACAGTTTATGAAAATTTTCTTAAAAAAACTTCGTAAAAAGTTTATTTTTGTACTTGGAATTTCTACTTGATTTTTTTCTAGTTTCCAATTCTTTGTTATTTCTTGATTATGACAGTTAATTTCTAAATATTTGAATCACAATTATTATGAATTTTATTTTATTCCAGATAGGATTCCCCTGACAATAAGGACTTCTAATCTAGAAGAGACTAATTTGGGCATGGACAACATACTCTCCATGAGGTCTCTGAGATTTATGATGAGAGAAGCACTCCTATTTGTAGACCTTTGTTCTCAATTTTCAGAGATTCATCATTTACAATTGCTGCTAACTCAAAGTATGTGATTTATGTGGAAGGATAATACATAAACTGTACAAGGCTTTATGCACAAACTAATCCTTTAACAATAATAAATATTTCTACCCTTCCAAAATGTTAACTATAGTTATTGCCACTCAAGACTCCCAAATGCTTGGTAAATCATGCAGCAGAATTGTCAGGAATTCACGGTCTAGATCTGACACTCTTGATCTGGAGAGCTGTGAGCCACGGCAAATAAAAAAAAAAGAAAACATAAATTATCTGTCCCCACATATTTAGCATACAGTGATCAGATGGGTGCAGAAGAGAACCATGAGATATCCCCACTGGAAAAGAGAAAGTAAGGGAGACAAAGTAACTAGTTCATGCTATTTTTCGGAGCAAAACTTGTCAAGACCCTTTCCTTATGATACAGAGAATGTTGCTAGTTCAGCCCCCGATTTTCTGCACTTTTAGAAGACTCTTCCAAATCTATTTTCTTGCATTGGTCTTAGCTCTGACTTCTGAAGTTATTTCCTTTTCTAATGTCTTTCTTGATAACTTCTGAAGAGTATATTATAGAATATACCCTTTAGATTTATAGGTGGTTTTTTTTTCCTGCCTGCTTTTTGACTAAAAATTGTGGATTGAAAAATCTTAAATTTCAAACAGTCTAAGTCATATTTAGTACATGTTGGCAGTGTTTTTATAAATAAAGGTGTCAAGAATTTTGTAGATATTTTAATGTGAGTCACACTGACTTACATAATTCTGTTTTGGGACATGTGTCTCATTATAGATTCAGCTATGTATATGTGAGGTGCATCAAGATTTTGTAGGACCATGCCCTAAATCATTCTAGGAGTTTTTGGTCTGTCTTAGATAATCAACAAGGTTCCAACCTAGCTATATCATGCCTGCTAACAAATATTCTACAACCACACATTGCTCTTGTTTTTACTTTAACTATATGTCTATCTGTAAATCTCTGGATTTGATAAGGTTGTTTTATGAAGGGTGTACCTTATATTTGGTCAAAACTTGTTATACTTAAAATATGATAACCATCAACTTTTGACATATGACTTTTTGACTTTGCAATGTTATGAAAGGGTTATCCACTTAGTAGAAACCATATCACAACAATCTGTGATATATTTTGAAACAATTATAAGAGTACAAAAGTTTCAACACATAGAACTGATTAAGTTTTGGTGAGTTGCAAATGCTAATTAGTCTGGTTCAATTACTATGTGTTGTATGTAATATTGAATTAACATCCTGTGTCCGCAAAAGTTGTGTAAATATATCGCAGTAAAATGAATGATACAGAAATTTTTTTAAATATGAATTTTGATCTTTTCCCAGGCAATATGCAGTGTAATGCTTTGTTGTGACCCTGGGAAGTGGCAGCTGTCCATATTTGCCACTCAGCATGTGATCATTGAGTAAACTAATGGTGTACTATTTTGCTAAGTCATGATGTTCAATAAGCTAAGTGTATAAAATTCATTTTCACTTAAAATGGATTTATCAGAACATAATAAGCCTATTGGAAGTTTGTGAGCATTTGTACTGCAATTGACAGATTTTCAATATGTCTCCTAAAAATGGCTTTCAAAATAGTCACTTTTTCTAAATATATCTGATTCTTGTAGTAAGTTATCAAAGGAGCTGGTAGAAATCACTTCATTCTTTTAAAAGTAGTTATTGATTTCTACCTTCCATTTTACCAGCTAATTAAGCATATATTCTGCTAGCAACAGTTATGCCAAATAGTGTTTCTACATAACACAGATCACCATTTTTTTTTATTGTGAAAAGAATACAACTAAACAAAATAAAACAGAATAGAGTCAATCACAACAAGACAATGAACATGGTACATGACTTCTAAAATGGGGAAAAGGGAATCAATAATGGCTACCATAATGCCTCTTGTTATCTTCAATATAACTGCCCATATCATCAGAGATAAATAAAATCAAACAAAATAGAACAGAATAAAACTAGTAAAAAAATAAAACAAACAAAGCAAAATAATGAAAGCAATACAGAACTTCAAGATACTAGTAAAACAGCAGTGGCTACCATAATGCTTCTTGTTATCTTCAGAATAGTTGCCTATACCTTCAGACATAACATAATCAAACAACACAGAATAGAGT
This sequence comes from Cuniculus paca, assembly GCA_004365215.1. Classification (NCBI taxonomy): domain Eukaryota; kingdom Metazoa; phylum Chordata; class Mammalia; order Rodentia; family Cuniculidae; genus Cuniculus; species Cuniculus paca. Next base: position 5,291 of record RJWT010055360.1, read on the forward strand.
AAAATCAGTCAAAACAAAACAATGAAAGCAATACAGGGTTTCAAGCTTCATATGATAGTTTCTCATCAAATAGTTTTAGTTTCTTATGATAGTTTATTTATTATCAAATGTCTTATTGCAAAACTCATGTCATGTATCTTGGGCATCTGTTATCTATTGCTATGTAGTAAGCCAACACAAATTTCCAGTAGATTAAAATAGCAATTATTTACTCATTTTCTTTCTGTGAGTTGGGTAGTTGGGTGTAGGCTGGACTGAGCTGAGCAGTTTTGCTTCAGGCTATGAATCTGACTGCCTGATTGGGTTTGATTTGACAGTGCTGTCCAACGTAGGTCTTGTCTACATTTTCTCATGCATGTGCTCAGGCTGAAATGGCAGCAGCTATCAGGAAGAAACTTTTCTTAGGGTGATGACAGAGGTGCAAAAAATGATGACTGTACAATTACACTTTAACTTTCACTTTGCTTCATGTTGGCTAATATACCTTTGGTGGAAGCATGTCATATGGAAAAAGCAAGTATGCTTTAATATGGGAAAAGAAAGGAAGCTGATGAATATTTTTGAACAATAATCTAACATACCTGAAATATGAGTTATGCTAGCTATATTGTACATATTGACTGTATGACTACAGATTGGAGAATTAACAAGTCAACCCAAGGACCCATTTGTCCCACTGCATGATTAGTCTGAACCAGAATATCATTTTCCATTTGCTTTTAAACACTTCATCTTAGCAAGGGTGGGTGAGTTAATTTGTTTCAATGTCTGCTCACACATCATAACTCATATCCCTAGATGATCTGGATTATTTTCTACCTAGTATACAATTACTCTGCCAAAAGTCTGTAGTCCTTTGGGGAAAATATTTAGAAGATTGTTATTATGTCTAATTGCGGTGGCATTGTAACATCTTTGAATTAATAGGCTTTGGGTCTGAGAAGAGACTCAAGACAAAAAATTTAGTGAAAGATTATGATTCTCTTTTGCTGAGACTGATGCCATGTATTTTCTGCTTACTCACTTTTGATCTCTTTTCTGATATGTAAACAAGACAGTGCTTTCATCTGCTACTTACCCATCATATCCCTTTGAATACCATGGTCTCTGGCAACACCACGGATCTCTAATATGTCAGAACTTCCTAGTTGCCATTATGGACTTTTTGGCTCTTGCTGGAATTGACATCCACTTGGCCTCTGGTAGTTAAAGACTGTCTCCTGACCTGTGTTGTTCTGTACTCCTGTCACATTCACTGATGCTGGAAGCCTACTTTTCATCCTCTATGTTCAATCTTGTCCTACAGAGAAGAGCATCATTGAGCTTAGTGGTGCTGGTGGTATAATGCTCATTGCTATAGTGAAAGGAATATTTCTTGCACCTTCCAAGGAGTAGTCTGCTGATATTTCTATGACTTTTATAGTAAATGTATTCTAATGTGCATGTTCTCTGAATCTCTCTCTCCTAACCCTCTGCAAAGGGAGTTTTAGTTAATGATTGGTCATTTTTTTTTTCTGTCAAGTCTGGGGAATCATACCTATTATGACTGACTTCAAAGTGTCCATTCCTGGTCATTAATTTCTGTGTCATGGTAGAGTGCCTTCATATCAGCATACTTTCCCTGTTCAGCCTGATGTGTGTCTCCACAGATTGTTGTATTGTTCTTAAAATCCATCCTCAAGCATGTTTTCCAAGTGCCTGACAAAAATCCCCTCCTTGAGTTCTTATGGAAATATTTTCTTACATAATAGAAATAATATTGAAAGGAGGGGACTGTGATGCAACCTAAATACAGTCATTGGCCTGGGTCTTAAAGAAATGAGAGAAATGGAGAAAATCTTGAATAGAGTAAGTATTGTATTGTTTGGCACCTTCTTCAGATGAGGATTTTGCATGATCCTTACACAAGTGAAGGCTATCTAAGAAAGAGAAATAGGTAGTAAGCCACTTATACTGGTTTCAAGGGTTCTTGGGAACTGGAATTTCTGGACTCCTAAAAGTATCCTGCCTGGGTATCCCATTCCTGGCCTCATAGGGTCCCTTCGTGGCTCCTACTTCTAGTACAGAGATTTGTTGGTGTTAGCATTTCAGCCTGCTTTACATTGTGTCTGAATTGCTGGTAGTAGTCATGAGCCACTTGCTTTCTTTTAGCACTTTGATTCACTTAATCACAACCAGTCAGCTCCATGAACCATATAATTACAAATGATGGCACATTGCCATTGGTGGCATTATTTTATGGGCAAGTACATTCCTTTTACTTTCCATCCCAATCTGACAGACAAGAATCTCAGTAACTACTTTGCTATAACAATATGAGGCTATCACTACCCCACTTACCACCAAGATTTAATGTACCTGTTGCCAACTGGAGAGCAATCAAATTCCAAAGTGCCATCCACAGGTTCTGCAACCAAGAGCCACTTCTACCTTAGGTTCAACTTCTCCCAAAACTCATATCCTGAGACAATGATTTTAGTGTAAATATCCTTTTCTGCATGTGAATCCAGGAAAGGAATCACATATTATGTAAGATATGGAGAAATAAGAAAGGAAAGGGAAGACAGCTTGCAAATGGTGCATCATAAAGTGAACTTCCACAATAGCCAATTGTTGCTACATTGTGCTGTGGAAATCTAGTGTCTCGTAAGACACAGTCCTCAGATTCAGACTAGTCCAGGAGTGATAAAGTGATGGTATTTACATATCAACTCAGTCTATTATTGGTTAGGGAAACAAATTTCATACTTATGGGCTTCTGCATGCATGACTATAGTCAGCTGTAACCCTAGGCAGCTTTTGAAAAGATGTCAATGCTGGCAATTAGAAGTTGGGTGACCTAGACTAAAATATAACATCTACATATGAGCAGGACACTGATATCTGTTGCAGTCTCTCATGATAACATGGTTCTCTAAGTCACCATCATCTCTCAGTGGATTCTTGCAGTTTCCCCCTACCTTCTGTGTTAGTGTAGTGGTTTGAATTTGACCCATTCAAAATTTAGGTGTTGAACAAAAATGGCCAGGGTGATAGTATTAAGAGGTGGAGATTTTAAGAGTTGACTAAACACAAGAACTCCTTCCTTCAAGAGTGGGATGAAGGCCTTTATAAAATAAGCTGTGCACAGCATTTGGCAGAATCACTTGCCCTTTTAACAGCCATCTTGCAAGGACATGGCATTCTCCCATCTGGCAGGTATAGCAATAAGGCATCTTGGAAGCAGAACACTCCTCACTAGACAATTTAAAATGTTAAAACCTTACTCTTGGACTTACAGCCTTCAGAACTGTGTGAGAAACAAATTTCTGTTCTTTATGAATTACCAGTCTCAAGTATTTTGTTATATAAGTTCAAATGGTTCAAAAGACCATTCCCATTTATACATTTGAAATGAACTTAGAACAACACGCCTGCAAAACATGTCAGATTGTGTCTTTTGCTTGGAAACCTCTGTTGGCTTCCCAATTTAGGATAAAAACAATTCTTTTTATGTAATTACAGGTCTTATAAAATGTGTTGCAATATCTGACATTTTTTGCCTGTTTTCTCTCCCCTGTGTGATGCATGGAACTGGTCTCTTCACTGCTTTAGACATGAAAACACTGGTACTGCCATAAATCTTTCCAGTGAGTGCCTCCTCTGCCTAGAACATCATTTCCTGAGAGAGATTGGACTTCATCCTCCCTTGTCTCTAATCTTGACTCCATAAACCTTTCAACGTCCTTTATCTCACAGTCATCCTCCCATCTCCATTCCTTTCCTTATTTAGTTTTTCTACCTTAATCCTACTGCTAGTCAGCATCCTACCTATTTTTAAATTAATTTTGTTATTTGTCTACCTTTTAGAATGTAAGCTGCACCAAGACTGTTTTTTTGTTTGCTGTATTTACCTCTGGAACATGAATGTTACTAAACAAATATTTGTTGGCTAACTTAAAGGAGCAGTTTTATAAACTAGTTCCTGAAAATGACCAAAAGCCTGCTTTTTAATTTCTTATGAGGTAAGGTAGCAGGTTTTTTCTTTCTCTTTTTTTTTTGAAATTCAAAAGTCTGATTTAGTAAAAGAATGTTTTTTGTTTAGCATAGATAGTGAAATATCTTCAAAGTCATAATATGATCAAATTTCTAACATTAATCTCTACACTGTTCAGTTAGATTTTTATAGTACATGATGTGATGCTTGTTAGTAATTAACATACATTTTGATGCCAGACTATTTTTAAGACTTCAATACACTATGGCTCAAAAGGCTTATAAACTATTATTTAAATTAAACTAATTTGCAAGTTACATGTTTTATATGTCTATTGCTCATTTTTAGAGATCCTTGTTTATAATAATGACATCCAGTTTTTATTTTCATGTACCATATTTTCTAATTATTTCTGATGCTTTGTTAAACTTCTGAATCAACCCAAAAATATAGTCCTGCTCTGATGTTTACTGATTTTATTTATTGATGTTATTTATTTTATTCCACATAACTCTCATTCTTTTTCCTATAACATATTTTCTCCTATTTTTTTAAAATAATGCATGCCTGCTATGCAAGCCTAACAGTTTTTAAATGCATAAAGTAGTACTTCCAGAAAGATGGCAGAACAGTAAGAGGCAGAGTAAACAGTCTCTCTGAGAGAAACAGTTCAGATGCTGGAATACAACATCATGGAAGGACAAGGAGGAAGGAAGTGAGACCCCTGGACCCAGGAAGAATCTGAAATGTGAATTGAAGCCCATAGACAGAGTAAAAAGAAAAATTTAAAGGAAGAAGGTGGTAGCTGGCAATGCGTTAGCCTAGAGCCGAACTCACCCTGTGAGAGGAGCTGTTGAGCCTGGGGATGAACAGTCGTGGTGGCGGTGGTGGTGGTGACCCCAGAGG
>RJWT010055361.1:0-10166 GCA_004365215.1 Cuniculus paca
CAGGAGGAATCACTTCTAACGCTCTAGAGCACAGTGGCGTAACCACGGGGACAACAATAAACAGCACTTCAAAGGAGCTGGCAGAGAGGATTTTAAATGTTCCCAAACCAAAAAATAATAAATGTTTGAAGTGATAGATGTGCCTATTACCCTCATTTGGTCATTACATACATGTATTACAATATCATGCTGTGATCCATAAATATGTACAATTATTAGGTATCTATTAAAATACGGGTTCCGTATGGCCAATAAACACATGAAAAAATGTTCAATTTCACTGGTTATTAGGGAAATGCAAATTAAAACTACACTGAGATACCATCTTACCCCAAAAAGAATGGCCATCACCAAAAAGTCAAATAATAACAAATGGTGATGAGGATACGGGGTAAAAGGAACCCTTCTACAATGTTGATGGGAATGTTAATGAGTACAATCACTACAGAAGTCAGCGGAGAGATTCCTCAAAAAGTTAAAAATAGAAATTCCATTTGAACCAGCTATCCCTCTTCTAGGTATCTTCCCAAAAGAGTTAACGTCATTCTATTACAGGGATACCTGCATACCCATGTTCATAACAGTGTAATAAAATAGCTAGAGCTTAGAAATAGTGTATATGTCCATCAACAGACAAATGGATAAATAAAATTTGATCTATATACACAATGGAGTACTACTCTGCCATGAAGAAGATAAACCCGAGGCATTCATAGACAAATGGGTGCAACTTGAAAACATAATGTTAAGTGAAATAAATCAGACACATGCTTAAATTTATGGTTTCTCTTATACGAAAAACTCAAAAAGGAAGACAGAGAAAGAGCAAAAGGAAGATAAACAGTATGTAGGAAGAAGTCCAAATAATGCTCCAAATTATTCTGTTGTTTCAAAAGCATTTTAAGATACATACTAATTTGTTTCATTTATACTTCTAGTCTCTTTTGTTCATGGAAAGAAAGTTTCTCCTTTCATTTGTTTGTTTCTCCTTTGTAAGAAACTTATTCTGTTTATGACTTGTACTTTGAGTAACATTTTGGCCATTTCTTAAACGGATACACAGTGTATTAACCATTGTTATTCTATTATTCTGTTATGAAATTGTTTTATTTTTTTCACAGAAGACTTTTATATATTTTCTTTTAAAATATATGTGTATTGCATTAAGATAATTTTTTTCAAAATTAACTAAGTGCTGGCTGTATTCACCAAACTGATTTCATGACCACCGAGTAGGCTGTAACTTAAAATTTAAAAAGCAGTATTTAAAATGAAATTAAATCAAGTAACTCTATTACTTAAAATGGAAGGCAAAAGCCTCAAGTCCAACTACTAATGGTTCAGTGCGTTAGGCCCTTTTTTAATCTCTAGAAAAAAAGCTAATGATTTCCTGGAAACATTAGCAGAGTAGACTTGACCACTGATGTCCTTCCCAGTAATGAATGATAAGCAGTATGTAAATGTTTCCTTGAGAGCCGTCTGGTCTGAACTCAATCAAGAAAATAGGAAACATAAGCCTTCAACAACGCTGCAGCTCATGCAAGAGCTTCCCTGAAAATCAGCAACACAGCCCAGCAAAGCACTAGCAGCTTTTTCATAGGAAACGTTTTTAATGATGAGTGGTTTTAAGATTAATAAACATGCTGGGGACTGAAACATTTGTAGAAATAAAAATCAAGACTCACAAAACCATTTATACCCCACATAAAAGAAGATATTTTAAATATCCTGTCTTCTTTTGATCACCCAGTGTTGAACACGTGCTCCATGCCAACCACCACCGAATGGGCCCCTGGGAGAGACCGAGCCACGCGGCCTTCCCACCTGCCAGGTGGCCGTTTGGGAAGAGGTGGACCGTGAATGCACGAACAAACGAGAGCAATGGACACCACGCAGGCCAGCTGGCGGGGCTGGGGGTCACCTCCAGGCGCGCGCCACCAGGCTGCTGCTTCCACACTAAAATCCAGGATGACTTCCAGTAAACACAACTAAAGCGTCCACTTCAGATCCATGAACAACTTTATCCATTTATCACGTCACGATGCTGACGTCATGTTCCCGTTCACCTTTCAGACTAAGTAAAAATAAACGCCACACGCAAGGTGAACTGAGACAGCACAGAACGAGCAAAAACAGGAGACACAGGCGCGGCAGAGGACTCTCCACTGAAAGGCTACGAGATCTGCGGCAAGTTACTTGGTCCCCCAACAACAGGTGCATCCTCTGCATCGCCTGCTGGGCCCACTGTGCAGTGCAGGAGAGCGAGTCTCTGAAAGCCGGCACTGTGATTCCCCTCTGTTAGCCAAAGCAAGCACGGGGAAACTGATAGACTACAACGAGCAAAATACTGCAAAGCCACGGCACTGACCCTGGCCGAATACTTTAAGCTGTTCTATTTGCTGTTCAAACAGCCTGTCATAGAACTAATTATCTGAATCCAGCCATCAGGGATCAGTGTCTCCTCAATTCCAGATAGCCTCAGGGTGCCGAAGCTTTAAGGGCCCTGGGCCAGCAAGAAAAACAAGTCAACAACGACCTGCAGATTGTTAACCAGAGGAAGGACAGGGGTTCCCGAGGCACCACGAGCCCACGCAGGACACTTGTTCTCGGCACAGGGGAGGCAGGAAGGGGTGGCTTTCCAAGGGGTGGAAGCTGCCTGTGTGGGGCTGGGGAGCCGGTCACCCACGCGTCCTCACCATGCAGGGCCACAGCGCAGCCAGTCCGGCTGTCCAGTGACACCGTCCATGGGACTGCAGGCGCCGCATTCAGCTGGCAAAGGCCAAAGGAGACTCTGCAGCAGGCATCAGCCTGCATGCGTTTCCATAACAGGCAGACTCCTTGTAGTAAGATGCGATGGTAGAGAGAAAAGTGCACCCTTGAACAGAAAACCCTGACTACACACATGGGGTGGGGACGGCATGTTCCCTCTCACTTAGGCTGGTCATTGTTGTGGGCGGACAAAGGGGACAAGCATTGCAGTGGCGTCCTCAGTCATAAACGGGCTGCTTCTGAGAAGGTCATATGTAAGTGAGCCCTTCACTGCTGACACGGCGTGAACGAGAGTCAGGCTCAGGGCGGCCCAGCGGAGCCCGGCGGCCTTCGCTCTACAGGTCGCGCTCTGCCTCGAGGGTAATGAGGCGGCCTCGGAAACAAGCAGCAGCAGATGCTCTGGACGGGGAGGGGCGGGGCCGGGCTCCAGTCGAGCTGCTGCCTCCCTGCTGGGCAGCCTCCGTGTAGTTATCCTTGAGTCTCAATTTCCATGTAAGTCAAATCCTATTTCGGGATCACAACTTGGCCTTTTCAGATGTTTGGGATGAAGATAACCTCGTTTTTTGTTTTGTTTTGCCACACCGGAGATCAAATTCACGAGCTCACGCTGGTCAAGCAGGCGCTTAGGCCACTGAGCCAAATCCCCGGCCCTTGTCTGTTAGAGACAGGGTCTCACTATGCCATTCAGGCTGGCCTTGAGCTCACTTTGTAGCCCAGGCTGGTTTCGAACTCGCAACGATCCTCCTGTCTCAGCCTCCCAAGTGCTAGGATTACAGGCGTGAGCCACCACACCCGGCTTTTTTTGGTCTTTTTGAGACAGGGTCTCGCTATGCAATTCTGCCTGGCCTTGAGCTCACTTTGCAGTCCAGGCTGGTCTCGAACTCGCAACGATCCTCCTGTCTCAGCCTCCCAAGTGCTAGGATTACAGGCGTGAGCCACCACACCCGGCTTTTTTTGGTCTTTTTGAGACAGGGTCTCGATATGCAATTCTGCCTGGCCTTGAGCTCACTTTGCAGTCCAGGCTGGTCTCAAACTTGCAAGGATCTGCCTGCCTCAGCCTCCTGAGTGCTGGGATTATAGGTGTGCACCACGGGGCCTTGGCTTCCTTGGTCTGTTTTCAAACCATTTTCATGTCAAGGCACACAGAGAGGGCAACACTGACCCAAGGCCCTGAGTGAAGATGCTGCCCACAGCCTAAGGGAACCAGCCCAGGGTTCTTGGTGCCCTCCTCTCTGCCAGCCCACACCAAGGCACGACTACCCAACACAGCACAGTATTGCCAGCAACGCCACTCGAAGGCTCTGATCTCCAAACAGTACACAAGAAACGCCCTGGTGTGGGGCCAGCTCATCACAGACGCTTTCTCCTCATGAGCTCAGGGTCCCACATTAACTAAATGGGTGCCTTCGGCTTCTCAAGGCCCTCTGGATTATACGTCTCCACTTCATGATATTCTACCTGCTCCTTCCTCCCTGATCCAAGCAACAGTGGCGCATGGGATGGGAACTGGGGGGTCAGGTGAGGACAGGGTCCTGATGAAAGCGCAGTGATGAAGCTGGGTCGGGAAGGCACTGTCACTGAGCAGTGAGCCAGCAGCAGCTCCACAACCAGCTTGGTTTTACTTGGTTTGAATGAGAAAGTCACACTGTTGGCTATGGACGCTTAATAACAAGTGAGTCCAGGTATCGGTCTCCAGGTCCCGCTCCCTGAAGACAGGACAGAGGACCAGCTCCTCACTGTGTTCCGCTGGGCTGTTTCTTCCCCATCGGGAGGACGCTTCTGGCTTTCTCAAAACCACCAGGAGAGTGGGTTATGCTCAGTCACGTGTAACCACTGAAGAGACGTAGGACAAAGGACATGTAGACCTGCTCTGTCCTACGGTGGGGTGATTTCCACCTGTCAGTGCTCCGCGCAGGGTTGGGGGTTTAAGTCTGAAGAGCCGCCTGGGCAGAGGCCGGGGAGGGGCCTCCTAGACCACACACAGACCATGGATGAGAGTGCCCCACACACCGCACCCTTTGTGGCCAGGGGAGTGACAGGCGCAGAAATCACACTGCTGCCTGAAGGGGTGGGGGAGAGAAGACAGCGTGTGGGAGGAAGTTCCGCTCTTCCCGACAACCCAGGCACAGGGAGCGGCACCCAGCAAGTCTAGGAAGACAGACCTACACCATCTGCCGAGGAGCCCGCCTCCCTCCGCGTCACTCACAGGCCTCCCCAGGCCCCAGCAGAGGCAAAAAGTGGACCTGCCACAGAGCCCTGCTCTTGTGGACTCGGCACATACAGATCTTAGATCCTTAAAACTACGCCTCCAAAGAACTTCGCAATCCACATAAGGGACTGGAGTCGTAGCACAATGGTGAGGTGTGTGCTTAGCATGTGTGTGACCTTGGGTTCAATCCCCAGCACCACACACACACACACACACAGACACACACACAGACATACACACACACACAAGACACACACACACACACACATACAGACACAGACACACACACACACATACAGACACACAGACACACACACGGCACACATGGACCTCTGCAAAGATCACAGTAGCCAAATAATATCAAATGCGTGTGGCAGGAGGAAGCCCTGTTTGATATCTATAAACACACCTGCATTCTAACTACAAAGGGAGCAGAGAGGGTGCAGGATGAACACTCCTCAGAAAAATGTAATTTCTACACAGTATGAATAGTATAAAGAGTATAACTTGCTTTAATACTTTAGTTTTCTATGTGGTTTTCAAGATCTGCCAAGATCAAAGAATTAAGCCACGCAGATACCATCAACTAAGTTTGTATATACACATTACTTGCAAAAGAATAGGAAAAAGTCATGTGACTCATTTAATCTGGAATAAGCATCTACTACAAAACTATACTAAAGCTCCTCAAAGTCAGGTGGGCCTGGATCGGAAGAGTCAGAAAACTCATCAAGACTTATCCGGAATAAATCTGTCCAGTGGTGAGACGGATGTACCCCTCTGCTGAGAGCTACACATGCGTATTCCAAGCTACGCGAGGTAAGAAATAAAGATGAGGAGACCGTCCAATCACTGACTGCAATTCAAAATCATTAGTACAGGGTATTTCAAACTTAAGTTTGCTTTGCTTTGATGTTAAAATGAGACAGAGACAGAGACACAGGGAGAGGGTGGGGAAGAGGGTGGGGGAGAGGGGGAGGGAGGGGGAAAGGAAGGGGGAGGGGGAGACTAACCCCAACAAAGGAGGTTTGGGAAAGGGTCATTTAGCAAACAGTCATACATGGTTTATGAAATCACATAAAAGGGGGCAAAGGAAGTGTTGACTGCTGTTCAAAAGGAAAAAGGGAAGCAGGGAAAGAGTTTAACAGCAATTTTATGACTTCAGATCCACAACTGTGGTAGCATACAGACCATCAGGGTAACCCTGCCGATTTCCTCCAAGCCAAGCGCTGGTAGGGATTTGTGTAAGCTGTGTGATTTGTTTAGGGAAAACTGACTGCATCGCTCTGGCCTTGCCCTTGGCCTGGCTTCACCTTCCCCAGAGACCCTGCTTGGGCTGCCTCAAGTGCAGAGCTCCAGAAAAATCTGTTTTAGGTTCTCAGAAACGGGCCCTCGGGTGGGTCCTACTGCTAAGCCCTCTTAGCATAGACCGCTTCCATCAGAAGGTGGTGGAAAAGATTTATAACTTTGGTTGGATCTTTTTTGATTATGAGTTTCTTGGCTGTTTCTTCTTTTTTTAAGTCAATTTTTGCTTTTAATAGTTTAACCATTTCTGGATTCCAGTGCATAGCTAAACTAGAGGTCTCTCTCTCTCTCTCTAAATTCAACCATAAGGAAACAAAACAATTCAATTGGAAAATGGGTAGAATGCACAGAGAAATTTCACTGAGAAGGCTACAGATTGCCAATGAACACATGAAAAGATGTTTAATATAACTGGGTGTTACATCCAAACTAGGACCACACTAAGACACCACTGCACACTGAGGAATGGTAAAACCAAAAGCAGTGACACCTGCAGATGCTGGTGAGAAGGCAGAGAAACTAGGTCGCTCATACCTCACTGCTGGACATGCCAAATGGCACAGCCATTCCGGAAAAGAGGACAGCAGCTCTTCACTAATGAAACGCACGCTTACCATGGGACCCACCAACTGCGTTCTTGGGCATTCATCCCAAAGAAATAAAAATTTATGTTCCCATAAATCCTTGCACAATGATGATCCTAAGCAGCTCTGTTTCTTAATAGCCCAGGCTGGAAACAACCCTAACATTCTTCCATGGAAGAAGAAAGCTACAAAAAAGATCCCCACACACGTACTACTGTTGAGCAACACAAAGGAATGAGCTACTGATACCTGCAACTGCTTGGACAGACATCAAGGAAATCAGTGTATGAGAACCTAGTGACTCAAGCTTCTCTACTCTAGGGTTTCATTTTATTTTCTCGACTGAGGAATTACAGAGATTGAGAACACACTAGGAGTGGTCAGCAGTGATGGGCAGATGGAGCTGAGCACAGCTACAAAAGGGCAGCAACGCGGGATCCTTTTAAGGAACTGCTCTGTGTCTTCACTGTGTTATCAGCCCTACAAATCTGCACCTGGAACAAAACTGCGTAAAACTGTGCACAGGCGCACACACAGTCAGCGCTGTGAACCTGTGGAGATCTGCGCAGAGCCGGTGGTGGCAGCGCAGTCTCACAGCGGCGATGCTGAACTGTATGTAGCACTGCGAGCTTCTACCCGCGCAGCGAAGTAAATGAAAGAGACAGGGTTAAGTAATATTCCTCACAACTACGAAGCTCCACTTACCTCACTTACACACAATAAACCTTCAAAGTATTGCCTTCCTTTTCCTATTAAACTAAATCCAGCTTAACTTCGGGATAAATACATTGACCAAAAAACCTTTGGTTTTAGTTCCAAGGTTCACACTTAGAAAATGCATCTTTAGTGGAATACAGACTGCGGGGTGGGGATAGAATGAGGCTAAACTCGTTTCTGAAGAATTTCAGTTTCGGAGACCGTAATGATGACGTCCGGCCGATATCCTCTGAGTGTCAAAGTGCTCTGGCTATCAGAATGATTTGTAAGTGTTTAGCATAGCATTAATTGTATTATGATGACTGGGTGCCTGCTAGAGATGTTTAAATTTGCAAATAGCAGCCAATCACATACTGGATTACTTCAGTTCAGATAACAAGAAATGGGTATGTGTTAGGTAAACTCAAGTCTTCAAAGTGACACTGATTCCAATGATGTCACTTCACCCAGGCCCTTCATGATCCCTATGAAACCCCTTTTTATTAACAAACTCTTCACAGGGTGATAGGCTTTAAATGTATCATATATTTTTAGTTATCCTTCAAATGATTAACCCACAGAACAGGGGCAGCTGAGTGACTTAAAATTCAAGGTAAGCTGCTAAATACAGAACTGCACCAAGTGCAGGATGGCTAGATTCTCCAAGCACCCGTGAGAACTGTCAAAGGAAGAAAAAAATGTCGCTTCTTTACTATTTATTTTTAAAAGGACAAAATAAACAGGTTTAACATCTACTGGTTACTAGCTTTGTTTATGAATAGTCACCAATCACAAAATGTCAAGTAATACTAGATGACAAAGTTCCCTCAGTTTTTTTTTTTTTTTTTTGTGGCACCGGGGATTGAACTCACGAACTTGCACTTGCCGGGCAGGCGCTTAGACCGCTGAGCTAGATCCCCAGCCCTGGTATTTTTGAGACAGTGTCTCACTATGCTGTTCAGGCTGGCCTTGAGCTCACTTTGTAACCCAGGCTGGTCTCAAACTCACAATGATCAGCCTGTCTCAGTCTCCCGAGTGCTGGGATTACAGGCGTGAGCCACCATGCCCGGCTCCCTCAATTTTTTTTAAAAGCAATTTTGCAAAGTGAAGGCTTACCGAGCAAAATAGCTTTGTTTCCGTTCCTTCTTCTCTTCCTTGGTATCCATAATATATAACCCAAAGTGCGAAATATTTGGAAAAGTCCTTTGTAATCAGTGAATCATAGCTCTGTAATGAAAAGAAAATAACAAAGCAACTGTAAATGAAGAGGTTTGCAATGAGCAGAATGCAGAACAAAGCAGTGCAGAGCTACACGGCCACAAACGAATGCAGGACAACTTAAACCAGGAAACGCAGTCACATGCGCCAAACGCAAAATGCAAATTTCCATGGGGTGAGAGAACAAACCACAAAACTACAATTAGAATGGAGATGTCAGGTAAGCCAGGTGGCGAAACAGGGATGGGAGACCACACTGGCGTCTTTGCTTCACAATTAACTATTATTTCAAAATGTGTCAAAATGAAAATGTTCACTGACTTTGGAGGATTGCAGGCTCATCCTGCAGATACAATTTTTTTTAAAGCCTTGAACTCAAAAATCACTCCTTCCACATAATTCATAATGAATACGTCTCATAGTCAATTATGTAAAATGGCTCACCTAGGTGTCTTACAGGAATGTTCTTTCTTAATAAAAATAACCTTGGCGTTCTGTTTTATTTTCAGGAACATGCCAGCAAGCCCATCCCACTTGGGCAAATGTGGAAATGAAAGTACGAAGACGCAGGAAACCTTTCTTCAGCACGGTTTCCTATGCTCGCTCTCCCCTCTCCCTGGCCCTGACACCCTCACCTGCCCTTGCTGTTTAAACCTGTAATAAAGGTTGCCTTCAGACCAATCTTCCCTAACTACCACTTTCACCACGCCATTGCCCTGCTCAAAAATTCCCAGTGTCTGCAAAGCCTGCTTCGCCAATCTCAATTTTCTGCAAAGCACTAACACCCCTTATACCCGTCCTTTTACCTTGAAGCAGACGAACATTTACCAACCAAATTTAAATTTTAAAAAAGGCAAAGTACCCTCATCAATCACAATTATTTACTTATTCATTTCAACCCCATGAACAAGTGAATCCATAACGCATATTCCACAGTCCCAGAGCACAAGGATAAATGAGACGTGATATTTGCTCTAATGGAACTCACTGTCTGCCCAGGGAAACAAAGGGTTTCAAAACAGTGGGATATGCACTAGTGCGGGAGGCACAGGACACCAATTTAGCCAAGCCACGATGTCTGTATTTCAGAATATCTTGTACATGACAGACGCACACGATTTTAAAAACATAAAAAAAAAAACCCAGAACAAAAAAGCCCCCACAGCCTTCCACAGCGCCTACCCCATGCCGTGAGCGTGTATGCGCGTGCACACACACACACACACACACACACGCGCACGGAGGCTGTGAGAATGGGCTTCCAGGTGAGGACCAGGAAGCAGGTCCTGCTTGAACCAGAGCAAGAAGACACAGGAGGTCTCTGCTGCCCGGGGAGAGGGGAGGCACCGTGCTGGGGGAGCTGAGAAGGGAGCTATGGAAGGACT
>RJWT010055362.1:0-10166 GCA_004365215.1 Cuniculus paca
TGAATTTACAGGCATGGGGCTGACAGTCTGAGCATGTATAGGGAGGATAACAGTATGCATTATGGCAAATATGGGGGATATATTCTGTCTTGTTTTTGAAGTCTAATATTGTTCTCACTGTTTTGCTTTATTCTTATTAAGTTTTTGGCTTTACTCAATATTCTGTTTTGATTGGTTTTATTCTGTTTTGTTTTGGTCTGATTTTGCTATATCTGATAGAATGGACAACTACTGTGAAGATAACAAGATATATTATAGTAGCCTTTGTTGTTTTCCTATTACTTTACTTTGATGTTCTGTACCAGTTTCACTGCTGTGTTTTGATTGCATTTATTCTGTTTTGTCTTGTTGGGTTTTACTATCTTTAAAAGCATTTTAAAAAATTTTTAAAAAATGAAAAACAGAGTGTGCTCAAATAGACAACTGTATGAGAAACCTTAAGATATGTGAGAAACAATGACAACCCAGACCCAAACCAAAATTAAACAGGGTAAACATAAAGATTAAAGTCAAAATCAAGAACATTCAGACTATAAAAATGCAATGAATTGGCAAATTACAGTGTGTTCTTTGAAAGAGTAAACAAAATAAAGAAACCCTTAGCCAAAGTTACTAAGAGAGAGAAAACATTCACATCAATTCAATTAGAAAGGAAAGACACTCAACAATATATTATTGAATAGAATGCAACACACCATCAAAAAGATCACACATCATGACCACATATATTTCATTCCAGTGATGTAAGGATAGTTCCACATATTCAAATCAATAAATCTAATGCACTACATAAACAGAAGTAAGGATGAGAATTACATGATCATATAAATAAATACAGAAAAGTTTTTTTTTTACAAAATCCAACACCTTTTCCTAAAAAGAACCCAGAAGAAAATAGGTATAGAAGGAACATGCCTGCATTTTATGGAAGCTATTTATGACAAACCAATGACTAACATCATATTAAATGAGTAAAACTTGAAAGCATTTCCTCTATTATCAGAAGAACAACAAAGATGCACACTATTACAATTTCTATTCAATGTAGTAGTTGAAATGATGGGCAGAGTAATCAGGCAAGAAAAAGAAAAAGGATACATATAGGAAAGGAAGAACTTTAATTATCTTTTTTTCTTCAGATGGCATAATAATCTACCTAGAAGACCCAAAGAACTCTATCAAAAACTTAGAATCAATAACAAGTTTCAGAAATGTAGCACCAATGTACAAAATCAGCACACAAAAATAAAAGCATTTGTGTACATCAATAATGAACTCAATGTAAAGGAATTTATGACAATAATATCATTCAAGTTAGCATCAAGAAAAATGAAATACCTAGGAATTAACCAAACCAAAGAAGTGGAAGACCTCTACAAAGAAAATGAAAGTATCCGGAAAAAAAGGAGGTTGAAGAGAATATCAGAAAATGGAAAGATGTGTCCTACTTAAGTCAAAATTGCCATACTGTCTTGGTTACCTTTCTCTTGTTGCTGGTACAAAACACCTGACACCAAAAGTGAAGCAAGGAAAGGTTTATTTAACTTGCAGATTCTGGAGATTTTCAGTCCATAATCAGCTGGTTCCAAGGCAGGGTGGCATGGCACCTGGGCAACACTTCAAGGCAGAAGCCAGAGCAAAAAAGAGAAAAACAAGCCTCTTCTGCTCCCTTGTATTGTACACAGGACACCACCACTTCTCCTTCAGGGGATGTGTAGCACTGACAAAATCTCTTTGTCCTCCTTTACACAGGATGAGGATATTCACAAAGTAAGAACCCTGGCTCCCTGCAGAGTCTCTTAGTTAAACTTCTAACCTTCTCAATTTGACACAATGTATCAACCATAATACATACTCACCAATGTGTTACACAGATTCAACGCAATCCAAATGAAAAACCATTCTTCAAAGGACCAGACCAAAGAATCCTAAAATTCATATGGAACAAGATAACTAGAATAATAAATGGGCAACAAGAGCTAATAGGAAGCATCACTATACCTGACTTTAAGCTATATTACAAATCAACAATGATTAAAATGTTATGACAATGGAACAAATGCAGATATATGAAACAGAATAGAGAATACAGAAACACCCTTAGACATTCAGCTATTTGATCTTTAACAAAAAGCATGTGATTGAGAAAAGATAGCCTATCCAACAAACTGGATACCTGTTTGCAGAAGACTAAAGCAGGACCCATATTTATCACCATGTACTAAACTAAAATCAAAAAGGATCAAAAATATAACATTAAAACAGAAACACTGAAACCACTGAAAGACAAAATAGGCAAAACTCTTGAATTCATGGGTGTAGGAAATAGTTTTTAAACAGAACTCCAATTGCTCAAAGAATAACAAGAAAAATCAACAAATGGAATTAAAACAAATTGAAGCACTTCTGAAAAGTAAAGGAATCAATTAGTAGAATGAAGAGACAACCTACAGATTGGGAAACCATTTTTGCCAGTTAGTCCGTAGAAAACTAATATCTAGAATATATAAAGTACTCAAAATTTAGTCCACATAAAAGACCCAATCAAGACATGTCCAGTCAAAATGAGCAGACACTTCTCAGAAGAAGAAGCACAAATGGTCAATAAGTACATAAAAATATGCTTTACATCCTTGGTCATTGGAGAAATACAAATTCAAACAGCATTAAAATAACCACTTGCCCACATAAGAATGGCAATCATTGCAAAGTCAAATAACAAAAAAATGCTGGTATGGCTATTGTGAAAAAGGGATCCTCCTACGTTGTTGGTGGCAATGTAAATGAGTTAAATCCTTATGCAAATTAGTATGGAGCTTTCTAAAAAATAAAAATAGAAATTCCATATGATCCAGCTATTCCCATTCTAGATATTTTTTTCAAGGTGATAAAGACATTATATTACGGTGATACATGCAAATCAATATTTTTAGCAGCAGAATTCATAATAGCTAAATTCTTGGAGCGCCCAGTATACTTATCAACAAATAAATATGTAAAGAAAATTTGTATCTATACACAATGAAATAATAATAAGCTATAAAGAAGAATAAATTTGAAACATTTATAGGAAAATAGATGCATCTAGAAAATATAATGTTATGTGAAATAAATCAGACACACAAACCTAACTACCATATAGTGCCTCTCATATGAGAAAACCAAAATATGAAAAAATAAGCAAACTAAAGATAGTTAGGAGGAAAAAATGGGACAGATCTCTTGCAAATGGAAAGGGTCTAGGAGACTGAGAGCAAGGGGAGAGGGACCAAGGAAGGGAAAGTAAGTAGAATTGATATGCCAAGTAAGGAAACCCAATATCCTCAATGTATGTAAACATTACGTGTCATAAACATGAACAAATAATTATAGTAACAAGAAGAATAAAAATGAGGAGAGGAGACTTAGAGATGGGAGAGATTTGGATCGAAAGGAGAAGGGGATTTAAAACGGAGACAAGGTGTATTATATACATGTATCCAGTTCCTAAAATGAATGTAAGCCTTATGTACTGCAAACAAATACTAATAAAATCAAATATCCCATTCCTTTGAGAACTAAAAGAGAGATAAGATAGCTGCACTTATATAGAACAAGGTAGACTTAATGTCAAAAATGGTAAGATGCAAAAAAAAATTGTAAGACGCTAAAAATTACACAAGATAAATTCATCAAAATATGTAAGTGGCATAAATGTATATGCATCCTATATCAAAGCATCTAAACATATGAATCAGACATTGACAGCCTGAAAAGAGAAACATTTACCAATACAGTAACTGTGATGTTACTGGATGATGGGTCCCAGGGCTTCTTCCTAGTCCTTGATGTCCTGCACAAAGAATTGGACAAGGCTCACAGAAAAAAACAGTTGAGGTCTACATTTTGTTTAGGGAGAAAGCAGTATGCTCTGTAAAGTGAGGGCAGACCAGTGAAAAGTCTCACTGTTGTCCTGAGGATAAATGAATGGGATCTTGGTACCCAAATTACTTGTATTGACCTTCTCCTCATTCAAAAAAGGCATTAGGACATTTTTCCCATTGAAAATTCACTTAGCCTCATACCAGATATAAATGTCCTTTTGAAAAATTCACTTAGCTTCTTGCCATGTGTAAATGAGGGATCACAAAGAGCATGCTTTTATTGGTTGTGGCCACATGTAAATAAAGCATTGAGAGTATCATCTTCCAATTGATTCCGAGAACAGCACCAGATTCAAATGAAGGACAGAAAATACTACTTGTTTGAAAGATCCACAGTTCTCAGGACTCACACACCTGATATAATTTTGGGTCCTCTGTTCTGGATGCTGCTTTTCCTCTTTTTAGGAACGATCACGTTCACCCTGTTAGGCATGGGTTTTTATGAACATTGACACATTTCACTGTGTCTGTTGTCCAGTTTGCTCTAGCTCTAATCTTCTCCCTCAGTAATTTATTTCAATACTGAAGTTTGAATAAGGAAAGCATACACAGAAAATGTAGTATGTCAGGATAACCCTATGATTCTGTTTACTAATATATTGTCTTCTTAACTCCTTCTCTAGATGTCTACATTTCTCTTTTTAGATGACCAAAAATAGGTCCAAGATTTCCTAGTCCTAGTAACCTATGACTCAATATGTAGAATTCAATAGCAACTGTCACTTGTATAACCATATACACTATTTTGCTTTTGCCATAAATCTGCATCTTATACCCAATTTTGACTAATCTGATGTAGTGAATAACAAACATGAAACTTTCAACTAGAACAAATCATCACCAATTTCTGACTAATACAACTGCGTATTCTTACTCTGTTGCTCTAGCCTGATTTTATAATATTCTGACCCAACTAAGCAGATCAAAATAAACATTTTTGTAAACAAAAATTAATATTAAGTAAATAAATGCAGTGATAACCTTAAATACGTTGTTCTTATATATATATTTTTAAATATTAGATATTTGTCATGTTTTACTGGACTATTGGAATTTTTATTTCTTATCTGTGATTTTCAAAACTTTAGCTTGTACATTGCTAAGAATATATTTGTTAAAATATGGTATTATTGTTATTCTACTTAAAACCATTTGCCTTCTTGTAATCTTTAGTAAGTTGACTCGTTACAGCATAAAAAACAAATTTTAGAATCTGGCTTTCTGTGACCCTCAATGGTAGATTTCAATCTAATTCTGCTTTCCTACCAATATTTCTTATATGTTAAATTATCCATAATGAGATAGTGCCATTCAAAGATCTCTTTTTATCTTTCCTTTTAAAGTCTCCTCCTTCTTTCTTATTTCCATAGTCATTTAAATTCTGTTCAAGGTTAATTGCAACTAGCTTTAAAAGGACTTTCTATTGATACCAGAGCATTATTTCCTTTGATATGGTTCCAGAATCCTTTCTTTACATAGTCATTATATCACTGATCACATCATTTATATTTAGGCCAGAAGACTTCTACTTTTTCCACAGATATGAACTTCTTTAAGATAAGAACATGTCTTTTTCATATTGTGCTCTAATTCATAATGATTCCTGGCATGCTAGAGCATCTGTTTCATAAATAATGGTAGAATAAATAAGATGAAAATTAAGAATTTTAAACAGCTTCAATCCACAGATGCATCATTATTTGAAGATTTTGCATTAACCAGTCTGTGGGAAATGTTCATTACTAATGGAGTGAATATTGATATTAATTTCTGGAATGCAATTTTGTAATATGTGTCAAGATCATTGAAATATAGTTATTCTTTGATCCATAAATTCTACTTCTAAAGAAGCAGCTCTTAAAAGGAAAGCATAGATGTCAACATTTTTAAATTAGTTTTTAAATTATAAGTGATTCATACTCAAATTGAAATGATTTAAATAAAAAGTAGAAATGTGACTAATACTAAAGCTGAAAGAAAAGTATGAAGGCTCAAAAATTGAGGGAAAAGTTGCAGTACTCAGGGCTCAAGGTCAAGCAACATGGGTAGTGTATGTCAGTGCTCTCTGCTTGTTTGATGGAACTTCATTCTTCAGGTAAGTTTTCTCAGTTTTTTCTCAAAATGAAAATATGGCTTCATGTATGTACAAATTCTTATTTTCTCTGCTTAACCATCCCAGAGGTAAAATGTCTTTATCGTCCACTCTTTGGTATCATTTTATCAGTCCGAAAAATATCTTGGATTCATCTACCTTAGGTCAAGTGAGCACCCTTTGATCTGTCATCATTTCCAAGACAGTGGTATGGGTAGTACTGGTTAGCCAACACAAGAATTTCAGAAGAATAAAAAAAATAAACATATAAATAAAATCCACATCATCTAGGTCAGAATACTGCATCAAATGTTAAGTGCCGATGCCTGTTTATAACTAGGTGATTAAATAAATTATGTATTATCTATATATGATCTAATATTATATAACAACTAAACTCATTTTCAACCAAAGACATGGTGGCAGACAACTATAGTTTCTGCTAATCAGGAAGCTGAGACAGGAAGATCACAAGATTCAGGTCAACCTGTGCAACTTAGTGAGAATTAGTCTCAAAAAAAATTTTAAGTAATATTTAAAGATTTGAAAGTGTGGTCATGACATTAAAGCAAAAAAAAAACTAAAATATACAAAATATTTGAAGGAAACTTTTAAAAAAATTGAAGTTATTTTTATAGTCTGGAACCATAGCTTCCTTTATTTATTTATTTATTTTTTTAATCTTTTATTTCTGGTCTTCTGAATTTTCCATTCTAACCATTAATTCTTTTAAATATCTGATGGATATTTAAAATAGAGTATACTACTTATTCCAAAATAAGGAATAAGGAGTATACTACTTATTCCAAAATAAGGAATAAGGAGTATACTACTTATTCCAAAATAAGGAATAAGGAGTATACTACTTATTCCAAGGGCTGGTAGATGAGAGATTGTAGACCTGGCAGACAAGCTCTATACAACCACAATTAAGTTTTCTTAATTGTTATACTTCCCTGTGGATCCAAAATCGTGTTTGACATTTGTGGTTACAGAAGGAATATATTTGCACTTCTTTTTAGAATCACATATTCATATGAGGAGATTGCCAAGTTAATTTAGGAATTCACCTTGAATCCCACTATCCAAGAACTAATATTCTGGTGATAACATGTTCAAAGCACAACGAAATTATCTATGCTTATTTCCAGTGGGAGATAAACTAAATTGGAAAAATCCAATGCATTTCATAGCTAGGCAAAGTGCCGTCCTAATACCTTATTGCCAGATAGAAAACTTCCATCACAATGAACCTTTTAAATGACAATACCTCATTTAAGAAGATATTTTGTATTCTTCTTTGCAAAAAGTAATGTCAAAGTCCATAGAACTACAAGATAAGGTAAAAAGTGTGACAGTAGGTCAAAGAAATCAAGTTGCTCTTTTGGCAAGCCAAAGGGAACTAAAGGTGTTCTTAATAGATTTTCTAACTATAAAGTACTGATTGTAACTCTGGCAACCACAAAAATTCAAATTACTTGGCACTGATACCTCCATCAATTACAGTAACTTTAGGGAAGAATGATAATGTCAAGTTTCTCAAGTCTTTAGTAGAAATTATTCTGAAACTGTAAAAATAAGTCTTGTTCATAAACATATTTGATTTCACTAGATGCTTGGCAGAAATCCCAGATATAAATGACCAAATGAATGTCATAAAGATTGGAGAACATTTTATGAGCTGGAGTGCTGAAGTGTTTACACTGAAATTAGGGAAGTATTCTTGTTTTAATTTTATGACTATTTAAGTAATTTTAACTGCTTCAAAATTTTCTTCTTACTTAGGTCACTGATAATGACAAGAATATGTCATAAACCAGACATATGAGAACTGTTTTTTAGATATATTTTTCTAACTTCTGTTACATAGAAATTGAAGCCATTCTAGATTCAAGCTGAGTTATCTACTCCCTCAACTCAGTGAATAATTACCATTTCTATAAGATAGTTGGGGCTATAAGGATCTACCACAAGGTAAAATGAAGTGCATCTCATCAACTCTCTGAAGAAAATGGGTTAGTTTTAATATTCAAATATTTTTGTTTGAGTTTCCTTGCAAAACTCATACCATTTTAAAAGGATATTTGCCACCAGTGTATAATTTTTTAAATTCACCTTCCCTGGTTTCTAATTCACTGATCTTTGCACACAAATTGCATTGTGTTTAAATCCTGCATTGAAATATGTGTCTTGAACAGATAAAAAAAGAAAAGAAAAAGAAAAGAACATCTGAAATAAAATAACACCCTTCTTCTCTTTCCAGATTATTACTGCTTGTTCCAATTTTGAAGAGTTTACCTTATGCTTTTCTCTAGCAATTTCAGAGTTTCAAGTTTAAATAGAAATTTTAGAGGGTCAATTCATGTTGATTTTTGTACAGGGTGAGAGATGGGATCAAGTCTCTATCTTTTTCATGTGAATTTCCAGTTTTCTCACTTCATTTGTGGAAGAGATTGTCTTTTGCACACTGTATGTTTTTGGCACCTTTTCACAAAAATCAGTTCACTGTAGATAGGTGGGTCTACTTCTGGGTTCTCTCTTCTGTTCCATTAGTGTATGTCCCCATCTTTATACCAATATCATGCTCTAATGTTGATATATAAGAAATATAACTCCTAACTTGCCAGACATAAGACATGCTAAATTTGTGCACAATGAAATTGAAGAGTGAATTTCAAGGAACAATGGAGGTTTAAAAGTCAGAAAGCTTTAAACTTCTTTGGCTGACATCTTTTGTGTACCAAGAATAAAAAAACAAAACAAAACAGTAGGAAAGGTTTACTCAAAGGTAACTCCTGAGACAAAGTGAGGATCCTGAGTGGGTTGTGATAGAGGTAATGTCTCCAAGAATGTTTTTTAAAGGAAACATATGGTGGGTACAAAATCATGAGGTGGTTTCTTGATCCTCATGCCCTGTTTCTTTTTATTGCTGAATTGATCCATTGATATGCTGTATACAAGAAACTCATTTAACATGAAAGAAAATTCATAGATCAAAAGTCACAGGAGAGAAAACAATTGTTCCATGCAACAGGAAACCAGAAAAAAGCAGTGGTACCTTGCCTGTCAACCACATAATGGATAAGAAAGATACAGTGTTTTTATATAATGGAAAGCTACTCAGCTATAAAGAAGGATCATCTTGAAGATCTTGTATGTAAATGGATGCAACTTGAGATCATGCTCATGGGTGAAATAGTATGGACTTGTGAGTGAACATCATGTTGTCTCTCTAGCATAAAAACCTGAAGGAATTAGTGAGATCCAAAATGTACAATAGATAATTTGAAAGTGATAAAGGAGAAAATGTCTGAAAAGGGAAGGTGGTAACCATTGCTAAATTTCTATTATCTTGTTTTGAATTCTTGCATTGCTTTCACAGTTTTGTTAGGTTTGGTTTCATTCTGTCTTGTTTTGTTTGATTTTACTATGTCTGATGATATGGGCAGCTATTTTGAAGATAATAAGATATATCATGGTAGCCATTGTTGATTTACTATTATTTGGTCTTAAAGTCCTGTAATGCTTTCATTGTTTTGTTTTGATTGGTTTTATTCTGTTTTGTTTTGTTGATTTTTTTATGTCTGATGGAATGGACAGTTATTTTGAAGAAACCAGAGACATTATGGTAACCCTCTTATGCTGTTTTGAAGTCCTGTGTCACTTTCATTGATCTTTTCTAATTACCTTTATTCTGTTTCATTTTGTTTGGTTTTATTCACTTAAAAATAAAAAGAAATCGGCCCAGCCACCCACAAGCAGCAGAGCAGCCACAGCTCAGTGCCTGGCATGAGACAAAGACATGCACATCGAGTTTCACCCAGCTGTGCTGCTTGGGACCCTGCATGCAACCTGGTAGGAACCTGCTGGAAGTCTGCCAGCAACCCTAGATGATTGGAGCAACCCTGTGGTCCTGCATGGCCCCTGCCCAGTCACCTCCAAGCAGCAAAGCAATCACAGCTCTGGTCCCAGTGCATGTGCAGTGAATTTCACCTAGCCTTTGAGCCTTGCAACATCTCATGGCACCTTGTGGGGCTGCACACTGCATCCTCAAACAGCCGGAAAGCCTTGTCATACAAAGTGTGGTGTGCTGAAGGTCCACCCAGCATACTGCCCCCTCAGGCTACATTCAAGCACCTCTAGGTATCTGG